>JAJPUD010013818.1:10008-42810 GCA_023553655.1 Myrmecobius fasciatus | reverse complement strand
TTTTTCCAAAGGTCTGCCATTTCCAGTTTTTCTCATATTCTATTACTTCCTAACTTTTTTTCTTGTTTATTGAGCTCTGAGAAGAAACAGTTGAGGACCCCACTAGTATAGATTTCTTGTTGATTTCTTCCAATAACTCATTTAATGTCTCCTTTAAGAAAATGAATGCTATACCACTAGGTGCATATATGCTCAGTATTAGCAAGATATAATTTCTTTCCTTTTCTCTTCTAATTAGATCTATTTTTTCCCTTATACTTTGGCTGAAATAACTTTATTTTATTTTTTACTTCAGCTGAAATATAAAAGTTTCTGTTCCAGCCCCTTAATTTTAGTCTATCTGTGTCTCTGGTTCAAGTATGTTTCTTGCAAACAATATATTGGATTCATTGTATCATTGCCATTCACTTCTATTTTATAGTTGAGATCATCCCATTCACCTTCACAGTTTTGAATACAATGTATGCATTTCTTTTCATCCTATTCTTCTTCCTGATTATCATTTTTCTCCTTTCACCCTTTCCTTCCTCACCAATGTTTTCCTTCTGTCTATCACCTCTCCTAAACTGTCTTCTGTCAGTCTCCACCCTCTTCTCCTAAACCTTTCCATAATATCATCCCCTCCAATTTCCCTGTTAGGTAAGGTGGATTTCTATATTCAACTGATTTTATATATTATTCCTTCTTTGAGACAATACAAATGAAAGTAAAGTTCAAGCAATGCCCATCACTCACCTTCCCATCTTCCCCTCCATTGTAATAGGTCTTTTATACTTCTTCATATCAAATAATTTACTATATTCTACCTCTCTCCTTCTTATCCATCCAGTATATGCCTTTTCATTCCTTAATTATTTTGTCATGGCTTGAAATTCACTTTCTATCCATACTTTCTTTCTAGCTTTCATACCTGTTTTCTAGCTATACTATTTGTGATACAATTTTTGAGAATTACAAATATGACCTTCCCATGTAGCAATGTAAGCAGTCTATCTCTATTGAATCCCTTATTTTTTTTTTATTTTCCCTATTTAACTGTTTATGATTCTCTTGGGTTTTGATAGAGGTGGTCATTTTTTGCTGTTGTTCTTTACCAATGATGTTCTTATAAAAGCTTGAAATTCTTTTATTTCATTGACTGACCACTTTTTCCTCCTCACATATAATGCTTAATTTTGCTGGATAAGTGAATCTTGATTGTAGCTTTCTGAATAGCATGTTCCATGACCTTATCATACAGTTCATTTCAATATAGGAGAGCCTGAGTTTATAGAAGCCATTCATTTCATTAACTTTAAATCAACCAACTAGTAACTTCTTCCTATTGATAATTTATTTATTCCAAGGAGATAATATGTGTATTGGTTGGCTTGTGGTCATTGATATGGGTGTCCTGATTTGGATATCATCTTAGACACATGCTAGCTCTTTAAACATGGACATGTCACAAGCTCTCTGATATTCAACTTGGTAATATATAAAGTGGAATGAATATAATAATATAAACTTCTAACAGGATCAATGTGAGGATCAAGAAAGAAAATGCTTAAAAAGTACTTAAAATATTATCTCCATAAAAATATTTATTATTTTTATAATAATGCTAGTCACCTTTATTTTTAACTAGACTTTAAAAGTCTAGTTAAATGCTGACTAGCATTATTTTGCAAAGAAATTATAAATATTATTTTATCCACACCATAAGTAGAGTAGTAGCTTTTATTATCCTTATTTTATAGATGAAGAAACCAAGTTAAGTAGAAGTTAAATGACCTGTACAAACAGCTGGTAAATATTTACTAAAACACCTGCTATACCCTAAACAGCATGCTATGTAAGAGAAGTCTATCCAATCTCATACCAATTAATGAAATCATAGAATTTCTAGCAATTTTGCTGTAACCATCAATCAAAAATAAATAAATAAACCATGTGCAAATAAATCCATTTAAGGGAAATATATATATAAAAAAAAAAAAAAAAATATATATATATATTCACTTCTGGATGAAAAAACAGATGATGATATAGAGAAAATATCTTGGAATTGTCAAGATTATGTCCCATATCTTGTGCTATGTAAAAAAAATGAGCAAGTTAATTCAGAGTCAAGTGGTGAACTAGTCTATTGTTTGAAGAGTCTCAGTTATAATTAAACATTTGGAGAATATATTCTGAAAAGAAAACAATCTCCCCCTTTTCCACTCTCCTATTTACCATGAGATCAGAGATAATTGTCCATTCCCAGACAGTGCATCCAGCTCATATGTGATAGACTAGACCATTAGAAACTACACATATAACCAAAAGAATGGAAGATTTAGGGAGCATGAGAACTTAAAGAGCAATGCAGGGCTGGATATTGACTTGATCAATATAGCACCCCACAAAAGCCAGGATGGAACTGCACCTAAAGTAAGATACATTAATTCTCTATAAGGGGAAAATGGCTTTCAATAACTAGGAATTATCCCTTTCCATATGTATTTCTATATGTGGTGCATTTTCTGCATATAAGCTTTATTTTTTTTTTACTTTAAATTGTAGTCATCATCTCATAAATTTTGTATGTATTATAGGGAAAATGTGCCTAATACTTTGTATGGGAGGGAGCATTTCTGTAACTACTTTAAAAAATGCCCTAATATTTTAGTTAACGCCCTTCCCAAAAAGTTGATTAATTTTGACAGATTGTTTGTGGGAAGCATACCGCTTGGAGCTCATGAATTATTATTTAAAAAACCCAGCTTTTCATCATTACTCATAAAACCATGAAAGTAGTAGCACTCATCCACCCCCTGGGAATATTCCCTCCCAATGTGAATAGAAATTTAGTGTGTTGCCCAGGGAAGAGTTTGAAGCAGATATTGAGGTGAAAAATCATTTGTTCTGTAGTTCTTCCTTACAGATCAACACATGAATCTCTTTCGCACATTATCTGCATCAAATATTTGTAGATGACTGTCTATGATATACACCATCCATCTTGTCTTTTACAGCCTATTATTTTTATGTGTTCATAGACCATTTTTCCCCCCAAAAAAAGATTAAAACTTTCAATTTTGGGCTTTGTCAAACCATTGACATTCAATAAAAATTCTACTTTTTCTCTTAAGTTCAAGGGCATCTCCCATGTGATTATTAACAATGATATGATGTAGAGCAAATATGTTACAATTGTATACATGAACCAGAAATTCAGAGAGGTGGATAAATAACTTCTCAAACATTATCCAGTTAGAATCAACATTCTGGGTTTCCCCATTAGGAGACAAAATGACATTTTCTCCCATCATTTACATGCTTTGGGTTGAAATCCCTGCTCTTTTCTGTACTGATGCTGATGGAGCAACTAAGTCCTTTAGAAATAGTTTTTAATGAGGAAAGCAATAAAGCTTATCCTAACAGATGAAGTGGAAAAAAAGAACTCATTAGGAAGCAAATGTTACAATTCAGATCACACACAAAGCTCTTTCTCTTGATTGAATATGAGTAGTACATACCAAAAAAGTTTATGGACCAGTTTTCTCTCTCTCCTGATTTGGGGCAGTTTCATATATTTTGTGTTCTGGAAAGAATCAATAAATATGGAAATCAAAATAATTTGAGTTCTAATTCAGATTTTGATACCTACTATGTCACCTTGGACTGAATTCAAAGATTCAGAGGATAAGAACATTTTTACTCTTGCTTCCTGGGACAGCTGCTAATTGTTAAATTTATTGTTCCTATACAATAATTTCAGTTGTGTCTGACTCATTGTGACCATATTTAGGGTTTTCTAGACAGACAGTAGAATGGTTTGTCATTCCCATTTCTGGCTCATTTTACAGATGAGGAACTGAGGCAACTAGTATTCAATGACTTCCCCAGAGTTACACAGCTACTAAGTGTCTAAGGCCAGATTTGAACTCAGTAAACTGACTCCAGGCTGGTTACCCTGTGCACTATGATGCCTCTTATGTGCCTACAATGATTAAACAGAGGTATATAAAAGACATTTGAATATTTTGATTTATCTTTGATCTCATTCATATTTTTTTTCTGGATACAGCTAGAAGACTCAGTGGATAGAAAATTGGGTGTGGAGTAAGAATGACCTGAGTTGACATCCAACCTCAAACATTTTTTAGGTGTCTGACCCTGGAAAAGTCATAATCTCTGTGTGGGTCCATTTTTTTCAAATGTAAAAAGAAGAAATCATAGACCTGCCTCCCTCAGTTATTTTGTGAGGATCAAATGAGATAATAGTTTAAGGTACTTAGCACACTGACAGTCACATAGAAGCTATATAAATGCTTACTTCTTTCTTTCTAAAAATGACAATTACAACCTTCCCACACTGTATTATTCTTTGTGGTACATTTCTATTGTCTCCCTTAAACTGAAGGTAAGATGGAGGAAGGAGAAGAAACAGAATGTTATGTTATACTAAAGGCCTTCCTTTAGATTACTTGACAATGCATACATACCAAAAAAGTTTATGGACCAGTTTTCTCTCTCTCCTGATATGGGACAGACATATATTTCTTTCCAGTTATACATCTCAAATGACATCTTCACTGCAAATCTTCTCAATTGATATTTCAGACTGTATCTCAACTTGCTAATGTCGACCACAGCATAGATTTACAATTGGAATATTAGATGTCAAATGGTCCAAACCCTTCCTTTTAGGAATGAGAAAGCTGAAGCACAAAGAATTGAATTAATCTGCCCCAGGTTTATATACATATATGCATGAAAAAATAAATATACATATACATAACCCTCTTTTCCTCCCTCCCTATATCTATCTCTTTCTCTCTCTCTCTCCTTTTTCTTTCTCTCTTGCTCTTTCTTTTCCTTTTCTTTTCAGGGATACTCATCAACCTTTGGTGTCCATCTGTATCAGCCAAATCAAATCAGTAAGTCCAAAAAGCATTCGTAGTGGCCATACCCTAGCAACCCATTTCAGTAGGTAAACTAAACCAGGTTGAGGGTAACTGAGTGTTCTCATACTTATCAGTGACTTAGGAAGGGAAGTAGGGAGTCTCTATTCTAAGTTTGTAAAAACTTCCTCTTGGCAAAATGGGTGAAATTTAAAAAAAATGTTCCAACAGACATGAAGGCAATTGAAGCTGTTGCTGTAGAGTATTTAGAACTTAGTTACACATAGAAGATGACAATATCATTCTGAAGCATTGGCAGTATTTTTTTTAACTCTTGTTTTGCCATTGGACTCTGAAGATTCTGGAAGAAAGAGTAAAAGTGATGACTTTGAACAACTCCACCTCCTTAATATCAATTCTAGACCTCATTTGCTTGCAAACAAGAAAGAGAGAGGAGAACAAGGATATAGGGAGGGAAAATGCCAACTTGATAGTTGGGCACATCTATATATCCACAAGATTGGCATCTGTGTCTCACAAAAATAAAGACAGCTCTAAAAATTTGGAAAAATATTGATTGCTCAAGGGTAGATTTAGCTAACATAATAAAAATGAAAATCTTGCCCAAAATAGTTTATTTGTTCAGTACCAATCAAACTACTAAAAAAAAGTACTGTATAGTAATAGAAAAAAGTAAAAAAATTCATGCAGATCAATAAAAAATGAAGAATATCAAGACAATTAATTTTAAAAATACAAAGGGAGGTGGCTTAGTCGTACCAGCAATAAAACTATAGTTTTAAATTATAAAAGATAAATCATTGAAACTTTTTGGTACTGGCTAAGAAATAGAGTGGTAGATGAGTGGAATGGATAAGATACACACAGTCTAATAATCAAGGCCTATAGTAGTCTAATATTTGATAAACCCCAAACTCCAGCTTTTGGGTTAAGAACTCAATATTTGATAAAAATTGTTAGGAGAAATAGAAAATGATATGTCAGAAAATTGGACAATATTTGACAGACTTACAATCTTCTCAGCCATACAATAATGTAAAACAATTCCAAAAGACTCATGAGGAAAAGTGCTATCCACATGCCAAGAAAGAACTATGGAATCTGAATGCAGGTTAAAACATAATATTTTCAAATTTTTGCTTTTTTGGTCTTATTCTTTTTTTTCCCCACAACATGATGAATGTGGTAATATGTTTAACATGATTGCATGTATACTTTACTCTACTCAACAACTGTCAAATTGAACAAATAAATCTAAGAGTTGGTTTTATTTAAAAACTAACAAAATAGATAAACCTTTCATTCATTTGATCAGAAAAAGGAAAAAAAAAACAAAATCCAATATGAAAAGGGTGAACTTACCACCAATAAAATAGAAATTATAGTAATAATTAAGAGCAATTTTTTCAAACTATATTGCATCAAATCTATCTCATTGAAATTTTTGAATACTTAGAAAAACATAAATTATCCAAATTAATAGAAGAGGAAGTAAAATATTTAAATACTCCCATTTTAGAAAAACAAATTAAACTACTCATCAATGAACTCCCTAATAAATTATTTCCATGACCAGATGGATTCACAAGTGAATTCTATCAAACTTTTAAAGAACAACTAATTTCAAAGGTATGTAAATGATTTGCAAAAACAGGCAAAGAAGAAATTTCTTCTATGACACAAATATGGCATTGATACTTAAATTAGGAAGGACAAACACAGAGAAAGAAAATTACAGACCAATCACCCTAATGAACATTGCTGCAAAAATTTTAAATAAAATATTAGCAAAGAGATTACAGGAACTTATCAGTAGGATAATATACTATGACCAAGTATGTCTTATACCAGGAATACAGGACTGTTTCAGTAGTAAGAAAACTATTAACATAATTGACAACAACAATAACTAAACCAACAGAAATCATAAGATAATCTAAGTAGATGCAGAAATTGATTTTGAAAAATACAGCATCCATTCCTATTAAAAATAATAGAGAATAAAGGGAGCTTTCCTTAAAAAGAATAAGCCATAGCTATCTGAAACCTACAGCAAACATTATTTTTAATGCGGAGGAACTGGACACATTTCCAATAAGATCAGGGGTAAAACAAAGATGTCCTTTATGACCAGTATTATTCAACATTGTACTAGAAGTATTGGCTTTAGAAATAAGAAAAAGAAATTAAAGGAATTAGAACAGGCAATGAAGAAATAAAACTTACTTCTTAACAAATGATATGATAATATACTTAGAGAATGCTAGAAAATTATCCCAATACCTACTTGAAACAATTGACAATTAACAAATTTGCAAGATATAAAATAAACCCACACAAAACATCAACATTTCTATATATTACTGACAAAGTTCATCAGCAAAAAATAGAATGAGAAATTCCATTTAAAATTAACTGTAGAAAAAATAAAATACTTGAGGGGTCTACTTGTCATAACCCAAGAATTATATGAACACAATTACAAAACATTTCTCTCACAAATAAAACAGATCTAAACAATTGGAAAAATTATAATTGATCATGGATAGGCACAGCTAATATAATAATATAATTAAAATGATAATTATGTCTAAATTGAACTATATTTTCAGTGCCATATCAATCAAACTATCAAAAATTATTTTATAGAACTAGAAAAAAATAATCACAAAATTCATTTGGAAGAACAAAAGTTCAAGAATATCAAAGGAACTGATCGGAGAAAAATACAACCGATGGTGACTTAGCAGTGTCAGGGTTAAAACTATATTATAAAGCAATAGCCAGGAAATCCATTTCATCTTGACTAAGAAATAGAATGATGGATCAGTGGAATAGAGTATGTGCACATGACACAAAAATCAAAGGTATGACACTGAACAAAAAATTGAAAAATATAGAAAAAAAAATTAAAACACCTAATTTGGGAAAACAACCGAACTGGAAAATAGGTCTAGGAGAGACAATCTAAGGATCATTAGACTTTTGGAAAAGTATAATGAAAAACAAAGAGCCTAGACAATATTTTGCAGGAAATCATCAAAGAAAACTACCCTGGATGTCATAGAATCAGAACATAAAATATCCATTGAAAGAATTCTCTGTATACCTCCTGAAAGAGACCCCAAAATAAAACTTCAAGGAATATCGTGGCTAAATTTTAGAACTATAGGACTAAGTAAAAAATATTACAAGCAGCCAGAAAAAATACATTTTTTTCTTTTATTAAAGCTTTTTATTTGCAAAACATATTGATGGGTAATTTTTCATCATTGACCCTTGCAAAATGTTCGGTTACAAATTTTTCCCTCCTTTCCCCAAACCCCCTCCCCTAGATGGCAGGAAGTCTAATACATGCTATTTATGTTAAAATACTTGACAAATAGAATATACGTATACATATTTATACAGTTATCTTGCCATACAATAAAAAATGGATCCATAAGAAAAAAAATCTGAGAAGGAAAACATAATGCAAGCAAACATCAATAGAAAGTGTGAAAATGCTATGTTGTGGTCCACTCTCATATCCCATAGGCCTTTCCCTGGGTGTATATGGCTTTCTTCATCACTGAACAACTGGAACTGGTTTGAATCATCTTATTGTTGAAAAGAGTCACATCCATAAGAATTAATCATCATATAATCTTGTTGCTGTGTATATTGATCTCCTGGTTCTGATCATTTCACTTAGCATCAATTCATGCAAGTCTCTCCAGGCCTCTCTGAAATTATCCTGCTGGTCGTTTCTTACAGAACAATAATATTCCATGACATTCATATACCATAGTTTATTCAGCCATTCTCCAAATGATGTGCATACATTCATTTTTCAGTTTCTAGCCAGTATTAAAAAGGGCTTCCACAAACATTTTTTTGCACATGTGCCCTTTCCTTCCTTTAAGATTTCTTTGGGATACAGGCCCAATATAAACACTGCTGGGTCAAAGGGTATGCATATTTTGATAACTTTTTGAGCATAGTTCCAAATTGCTCTACAGAATGGTTGTATCCATTCACAGTTCGACTAATAATGTATCAGTGTCCCAGTTTTCCAAAATCCTCTCCTACATTCATCATTATCTTTTCCTGTCATCTTAGCCAATCTGACAGGTGTATAGTGAGTGGTATCTCAGAGTTGTTTTAATTTGCATTTCTCTGATCAATAGTGATTTAAATCACTTTTTTATATGACTGGAAATGGTTTTAATTTAATCATCTGAAAATTGTCTGTTCATATCCTTTGACCATTTATCGATTGGAGAGTGGGAAAAAACTCAAATACCAAAGAACCACAATACGGGTAACCAAGGAACTAGCAGCTTCCACCTTAAAGATTGAAGGGTCTGGAATCTAATATTCTGAAAGGCAAAAAAACTTGGAATGCAACCAAGAATAAATTACCTCACTAAACTGAGCATTTTCTTTCAGGGAAGAAGATTGGCATTCAATGAAATGCGAGAATTCCACTTATTTCTGATGAAAAGACTAGAGCTAAAAAAAAAATACCTCCAGATATAGAAGCCAAGAGAAGCAGAAAAAGGTAAAAAGTAAAGAACAATTGAGAACTGCATTTCTGTTGTGGATATACATAGAGAGTGTATGCATAATTTGATTTTACTGTTATAATATAAAAAAGAAACTAGAGGTAGAAAGAGGATTGTACTGGAAAAAATGGAAAATGAAGGTAAAGTGGGGGGGAAATTACATCTCAGGATGAGGCAAAGAAAATCTATGATAATTGAGGGAAAGAAGGGAACGGGATGAACATTGTGTGAATCTTACTCTCATAAGATTTGGCTAAAAGAGAAAATATGTGTGTGTGGCATACATAATGTATATATGTCATGTACCCATATGGTTATATATATATATATATATATATATACACATATATACACACATACATACATGTATAAACATACAAGTATATATATATGACATACTGACATGCATATATAGTCATATATTTGTGAATATATATATATGTGTGTATACATATATATGTACATATATATACATATATATATGTGTGTGTATATATATACATATACATATATATATATACATATATATATGTGTGTGTATATATATATGGATAGGCATTCAGCATTGCCCTACTATGTAGCTGAAAATAGTCTCTTTTTATCCTGGCTGTTTAATCAAAACTGTTGTAATCTTTAAAATAGTCTGGCAGGAGACATGCCTTTTGTGAGCTTTCTATTTGAAAGGAGGGTCTATCAACTATAGTATTTTGCAAACAGAATTTGGCTTAGAACTGAAAGGAAAATCTTTAATATATACATATATATGACAAGTTATATGATGGGACAATTTTCTCATATTTCCTAAGGCCCATTTTTCATCTAATATAAACTTGGTAAAACCATTTATTTTGCCTAATTCAGAATATTACTTAGGGTATCAATGAGGAAACATGGAGGTCATTGTTTAAAACCTGAACTCCATTACAAAGTCAAATCCAATTATAAAGAGAAGTTAAGTCTATTTTGCTCTTTTCAAAAAAAGACTGAATGAAAGGCAAATGAATTTTTGAGTTATATATGTAATATGTTAAAAGGTGGAAGAAACAGGCATAAAATAATGGTATACCTTCCAATTTCCCTGCATCCCAATTTTAAGGCACCATGCCAGGAATCAAAGAGCTTGAATTCTAATCTCAATTTGATTCTCGCTACTATGTGATTTTGGGACAGACTTCTCTTAGCCTTAGCTTTTTCTATGTTATTAAGGGAGTGCACCTGGCTACGACTATATAAAATTCAATATTTCCCCCTTAGATGAATTAAAATTGGCATCCAATAAAGAAATCTTCTCTGTGGGTGGCAAAAGCTTCCATACATTAGTTTTATATGTCTGAAATCTTCTTCCATTTGTCCAATTATATAGACTACTTGAAGAAAATACCATTGTTTAGGAAGGGTTATCTCACCTCTTTTAATAAATAACCAAAGGACACAATCCAACTTTTCCAAGAAAGCTCAGAATGCATACTAGATATGTAGGGTAATTTAGACACTGGGCAGAACATTTTATGTAGTATTCATTCTTAATGGTTAATATTGGACTCATAATCTATTCTACAATACATGACAATAAAATAGGATGGAAAATTAAAGATGTTCCTTTCAGATTTAAGCAAAATGCTTTTTGCAAAATACCATAGTTGATAGACCCTCCTTTCAAATCGAAAGATCTTAAAAGTTGTGTCTCCTGCCAGACTATTTTATTTTATTTTATTTTTTTAAATTTTATTTGCATGACATATGTGTGGGTAATTCTTCAACAATAACCCTTACATAGCTTTCTGTTACAAATTTTTCCCCCCAATTCCCCACCCCTCCACTAGATGGCAGGATATCCACTACATGTTAATTATGTTAAAATATTGGCAAATCGAATATATGTATACATATTTCCAAACTTATTATTGTTGTGCAAGAAAAATCATATCTACACAAAAGATATATCAGATAAAGGAAACACAATGTAAGCAAACATCAATCAAGGAGTATGAGAATGTTATGTTGTGGTCCATATTTCACATCCCTCTCTCTGGGTGTATATGGCTTTCTTCAGTGAACAATTGGAGGTGGTTTGAAACATTTCATTGTTGAAGAGAGCCATGTCCATTAGAATTGATCATCATATAGCACCGTTGTTGCCGTGTATAATGATCTCCTGGTTCTGCTCATTTCACTCAGCATCAGTTCATGTAAGTCTCTCCAAACCTCTCTGAAATCATCTTGCTGGTCATTTCTTACACAAAAATAATATTCCATAATATTCATATACCATAATTTATTCAGCCATTCTCCAATTGAGGGGCATCTATTCAATTTCCAATTTCTAGCCACTCCAAAAAGGGCTGCCACAAACATTCTTGCACATGTGGGGCCTTTTCCTTCCTTTATGATTTCTTTGGGATATAAGCCCAATAGAAATGCTGCTGGGTCAAAGGGTATGCACAGTTTGATAACTTTTTGAGCATAGCTCCAAATTGTTCTCCAGAATGGCTGTATCTGTTCACAGCTCCACCAACAATGCATCAGTGTCCCACCCTCCCACATCCCCTCCAACATTCATAATTAACTTTTCAAGTCATTTTAGCCAATGTGACAGGTGTGAAGTGGTACCTCAGGGTTGTCTTGATTTGCATTTCTCTGATCAATAGTGATTTGGTGCACCTTTTCATATGACTATAAATAGTTTTAATTTCATCCACTGAAAATTGTCTCTTCATATCCTTTTACCATTTATTGATTGGAGAATGGCTTGGATTTTTATAAATATGAGACAATTCTCTATATATTTTAGAGATGAGACCTTTATCAGAAGCCTTAAATGTAAAGATGATTTCCCAATTTATTGCTTCCTTCCCAATCTTGTCTGCATTGATTTTGTTTGTACAAAAACTTTTTAACTTAATATAGTCAAAGTTACCTAACTGGTTTTCAATTAAGAGTTCCAGTTCTTCTTTGGACATAAATTTATTCCATCTCCATAGGTCTGAGAGGTAAACTATATTACATTCCTCTAATTTGCTTATAGTATCACTCTTTATATCCAGATCATGAACCCATTTAGATCTTATCTTGGTATGTGGTGTTAGATGTGGGTCAAGCCCTATTTTCTTCCACACTAGTTTCCAGTTTTCCGAGCAGTTTTTGTCAAATAGTGAATACTTATCCCAAAAGCTGGGGTCTTTGGGTTTATCAAAGACTAAATTGCTATAGTTATTGCCTACGATGTCTTGTGATTCTATCCTATTCCACTGATTGACTACTCTATTTCTTAGCCAGTACCAAATGGTTTTGATGACCGCTGCTTTGTAATATAGATTTAGATCTGGTACAGCAAGTCCACCATTGTCAGCCTTTTTTTTTTTTTTTCATTAATCCCCTTCAAATTCTTGACCTTTTGTTTTTCCAAATGAACTTTGCTACTATTTTTTCTACATCTGTAAGATAATTTCTTGGGAGTTTGATTGGTATGACACTAAATAAGTAAATTAGTTTGGGTAGCATTGTCATTTTTATTATATTCGCTCGGCCTACCCATGAGCATTTTAAGGTTTTCCAATTGACTAGGTCTGATTTTATTTGTATGGAAAGTGTTTTGTAGTTTAGTTCATATAGTTCCTGACTATCCCTTGGCAGATAAATTCCCAAATTTTTTATACTATCAACAGTTATTTTGAATGGAATTTCTTTTTGTATCTCTTGCTGCTGAACTTTATTGGTAATATATAAAAATGCTGATGATTTATGTGGATTTATTTTGTATCCTGCAACTTTGCTAAAGGTGTGAATTGTTTCTAGTAGTTTTTTAGTTGAGTCTTTAGGGTTCTCTACTTATATCATCATGTCATCTGCAAAAAGTGATAATTTGGTTTCCTCATCACCTACTCTAATTCCTTTAATCTCTTTTTCTTCTCTTACTGCCAAGGCTAACATTTCTAAGACAATATTAAATAATAATGGTGACAGTGGGAAGCCTTGTTTCACTCCTGATCTTATTGGGAATGGTTCTAATTTGACTCCATTACATATGATGCTTGCTGAAGGTTTTAAATAGATACTACTAATCATTTTAAGGAAAAGCCCATTTATTCCTATACTCTCCAGTGTTTTTAATAGGAATGGGTGTTGGATTTTATCAAAGGCTTTTTCTGCATCTATGGAGATAATCATATGGTTTTTATTAATTTGCTTATTAATTTAATTGATTATGCTAATAGTTTTCCTATTATAGAACCAGCCCTGCATTCCTGGTATAAATCCTACTTGGTCATGATGTATTATCCTGGGGATGACTATCTGTTATCTTGTTGCTAAAATCTTATTTAAAATTTTTGCATCAATATTCATTAGGGAAATGGGTTTATAGTTTTCTTTCTCAGTTTTCTCACTACCTGGTTTAGCTATCAGCACCATATCGGTCTCATAGAAGGAATTTGGTAGTACACCTTCTTTCCCTATTTTTTTCAAATAGTTTATATAGTATTGGGATTAATTGTTCTTTGAATGTTTGGTAAAATTCACATGTAAATCCATCTGGTCCTGGAGATTTTTCTTAGGGAGTTGATTAATAGCTTGTTCTATTTCTTTTTCCAAAATAGGGCTATTTAAGTAATTTATTTCCTCTTTTGTTAACCTGGGCAATCTATATTTTTGTAGATATTCCTCCATTTCATTTACATTATCAAATTTATTGGCATAAAGTTGGGCAAAGAAGCTCCTAATTATTACTCTAATTTCCTCTTCATTGGAGGAAAGTTCTCCCTTATCATTTTTGAGACTAATAATTTGATTTTCCTCTTTCCTTTTTCTAATCAATTTATCTAAAGGCTTATCTATTTTGTTGGTTTTTTCATAAAACCAACTCTTACTTTTATTTATTAATTCAATAGTTTTCTTATTTTCAATTTTATTGATCTCCCCTTTAATTTTCAGAATTTCCAATTTGGTATTTAATTGAGGGTTTTTAATTTGGTCTTTTTCTAGCTTTTTTAATTGTAAGACCACTTCATTAATCTTCTCCTTCTCTGTTTTATGCAAGTAAGCATCTAGAGATATAAAATTACCTCTTATAACCGCTTTAGCCGTGTCCCACAAATTTTGGTATGTTGTCTCATTGTTGTCATTCTCCTTGATGAAATTTTTGATTGTGTGTATAATTTGCTCTCTCACCCATTCCTTCTTCAGGATTAGATTATTTAATTTCCAAATAACTTGTGGTCTATTTTCTCCTGGCTTTATATTACATGTGAGTTTTATTGCATCATGATCTGAGAAGGATGCATTTACTATTTCTGCTTTTCTGCATTTGATTTTGAGGTTTTTATGCCCTAACACATGATCAATTTTTGTATAAGTTCCAATGACCGCTGAGAAAAAAGTATACTCCCTTCTATCACCATTCAATTTCCTCCAGAGATCTATCATACCTAAATTTTCTAGCCTTTTGTTAACCTCCCTAACTTTTTTCTTATTTATTTTGTGATTTGATTTATCTAATTCTGAGAGAGCAAGGTTGGGATCTCCCACTAGTATAGTATTACTGTCTATTTCTCCTTGCATCTCTGTTAGTTTCTCCTCTAGGAATTTGGATGCTATACCACTTGGTGCATATATGTAAAGTATTGTGGTCAATAATTACCTCATCATATCGCATATACACGTTTTAATTCTGCAACCTAATTCTGACTGCCAGAAGTGATTTCTGCTAAGAAACTTCATTTTACAGAGGCAGGAGAGCTGTCAGATGAATTTATAAAACCTCATGCCTGGTGTTTTTTTCAAATAATTGCCACTCAGGATGCTTGTAACACCTGCTCTCCTTCCTGTAGAGGTATTTGAGATATTTCCTGTTGAGTTGATGGATACATGTCTTGCAAGTAAGATTGTTTGATCAAAGTGGGACACAAAAGTCTTGCATTGCATTGAGACTCTAGTTGTAGTTATCAACAGCTGTTAAGGAAATTCCAGGGGCAGGTAGATGGTACAGTGGATAGAGTACCAGCTCTGAAGTCAGGAGGACCTGAGTACTTCTTACCTGTATGACCCTGGGCAAGTCACTTAACACCAATTGTCTCAACAAAAAAAAAAAAAAAGAAAATTCCAAGTAGCTTGTCAATTCTGGTGATTTGGTTGGCAAGTTTATCATTATCTGCCTTAGAAAGAAGGAGGTTGAGTGGATAGAGCACCAGCCCTGAAGTGAGGAGGACCTGAGTTCAAATCTGGTCTCAGACACTTTACATTCTCTAGCTGTGTGACCCTGGGCAAGTCACTTAACTTCAAATGCCTCAGGAAAAAAAAGAAAGAAAGAAGGAGGTTGCCCAAAAAACATATATTTTCTCATATTACATGTGATTTTCATATTTCTGAGAGAAGAGAGTTTCTTATTCATTCTTCTTTAAACTTCCAACCAAGGAGATTTTTTTTTTCATCTTTAGACTTTGAAATTTCCTAGAAGTTGTTGAATATGATTGAAATCATGATTAAATCAGAGGTTAACAGAGCAAAGCAACTAGAGGACAATATTAAGATGATCTAATGTACTTTCATTCATAAAACTGAGGAGCCGAGTGTTTTGTCTTTGGTCACATCAGATGGAAGTATTAGAATCAGTATAAGAATGCTGCCTTTTATCAGCACATGTTTGTTTAAGTCAACAGTTCCTATCTTGGGGTAGGTGTATGTCATGGACTCCTTTGGCACTTTGGTGAAATTCATGAACTTTTCAGAATAATGCTTTCAAAGGTATAAAATAAAATATTCATTATAAATAAAATTATTTATATCAAATTAAAGTTATTAAATATAAAAAGTAAAAAATGTCTTAAGAACTCATATAAGCTAGATCAATTTCACTTTTTTGAGCATTCCACTCTATATTCATCTCTGGCCCTTTAAAAAAAGGATTAAAATCACCCACATCTGAAATATCCTCACCTCACTACCTCTGTATCTATTAGTTTTCCTGGTTTCCTTCAAGACTTAGTCTAAATACAATATACTTCAAGAGGTTTTTCTTGATCCACCAAGTTGTTAATTTCTTCCTCTCTAAGTGTACTTACTATCATTCTGTCTGTCACTATATGTCTGTTTATCTTTCTTTATATATATATGGAAAAATAATAATAATTATATATATACATATATATATATATGTGTGCGTATATATATATGTAGGTATGCATGCATTTCCATATTTCTCTCTGGGTGTTGGTCTCTCTCTCTCCATATAGATGAATATATGCATTTGTGCATATTTATAGATACTTTGTGTTTATGGCACATATATACATACATACACATATGTATATATACTGTATGTATATACATACACACATACATACATGCATGTGTGTATATTTGGGGGGGGCATTTCCTCCATCTCTAAAGGTACTTATTCTAATTTCTTTTTAAATTTCAAGGGGTGCTATGAATATCAAGACGCATTTATACAATAAATATTGTTTATGGCCATAGGAATACTATAGTCTTCCTCAAAAGGCCTTGAAAAAGCACTAAAGAAGACAGTAGCTAAAAGGTAGCCTTAGCTTTACAACATGCTACTTGAGTGGCTTTGGATAAGTTAATTTCATTTTATTGACTCATTTATTAAGACAATGTAAGATTATGAGGTTAAACTTGATTACTCTTGATATCTCTTTTTGTTGTAAACTTTGAAATTCTAAGATATGATGAAATTACTGAGTCTAATAGGTTGAGCATGTAGAGCTACTATACTGACATTTTGAGATGTGGATGGTTATAAAAAGTAACAATAAATAGTAACATAAGATCTATAAAATTGATCAAGATAAAAAATGAATGTAGGTAAATATTGGAAAGTTTTTGTGAGGAAAGGAATGCTAACATAACAATAGTGATTTTCAGAAAGCACAGATCTAATTATGTCATTATCTTAATCAATAAACTTCAATTTATTAATTAAGGTAGTTTCATAATCCTTGTCTCTATGATGCAATTCCTTTTTCACATTTAAAATTCTTCAAAATGTAGCTTATTATTATTTAGTTTCTGTTTTATTATGTCTTACTTTAAAAAACAACACTCTTCAACCAAGTCAAAATGGCCATCTTTCTGTTTCCTACATGACATATTCTTTCCTTTAGAAAGGCTATATTCCTCATTGTTGTAATGTATTCCCTCTTCATCTACAACCTTTTGATCACTACATTCTTTTATTTCAGTTTGTTCCATCATTTATTTGAAGTCTTTTCTCATACTTTTTAGTATCTCTTCCCCAAAGCACATTATAATACTTTGTAAATATTCTCTAAATATTAATAAATACACATATTATCTATTCCTACAGAATAGGGCCATCCAGGAAGAAACTATTTTTCGGATATTTTCATACCTAACTCAGTGTAAGAACAGAGTATGAAATTAATCAATAATTGCTTGATTTCTGAAACATACACAGGGATTATATTTTAAAATAACTAAACTGTATACACCCTTAGACCCAGTGATGCTACTATCATTTGGCATGGACACAAAGGGTCTTATTGAACAGGGGAAATTTCAGAAGTAGTGCAGTCAGGTGAGAAAAAGAGAAATTATTTGAGACTTTCTTCTTAAGTGGAAGTTTGAACTTTTTCGTCATTCTCTACAATCAGAGTGTCAGAAGGTAATGATTATATAGATTAACAATATAAAGGTTGCTGATGTATTACAGACTGTTGTGGTTATCCCAATAATGAGCTCCCTGGCTTATGGTGGAGGAATCAGCGAAAGTCCTAAAGTAATGAGGCAGATGAGATGGAGGAGATAGGAACACTGGAAGTCTTTCCTTAAATGGAGGTTGGGAATTCCTAATCACAGAAGTAGAGGATACTATAAATGAAGTGGAATTCCAAAAAATATAATAATAATAATATTGACAAAAAACAGCATTAACAAAATATCATAAAATAATATTTTAATGAAAATATCATCTATGCTATGTGAATAAGCATATAACTAAATGACGGATCAATCCTTGAGATATCAAAAATGTCTGGATTATAAAGTAAGAGGATATAAAAATAAATAAAAACATTATCTAGTATCCAACATTTGCTGACTCCTGGGTCAATCCAGTCAGTTTAGCTCTGTCAAAAAGTTGATAGGGAAAAAATAAGAAATTTAAGACTAATAAGAAAAAAAAATTTTACAAGAGGATCCTCTGTGGGTAAATTAATTGACTTTCCAAGTTTGCAGGTGAAAGAAGAGAGCATATAGTAAGAAGAGCTTTAATGTGTCATCTTCTATATTCTGACATAGACATCACATTTCATGTGGGTTAAAAAGAAGACAATTTTCTCAGCAAAGATCAATTCAGCTGAAAAGATAGTCATTGAAGAGTTAATTAAAATATTACTCATGAGATAGGGATAGATGAAAAGGAGTAGAGAAAAATAATGGTCCTGAACTTCCTTAAAAGGCCATACATAGACCTCCCTCATTGGAAGTCCTGTATCAAATCTTGATTGACTACAGGTACAATGTAGTGCAGATGGAAATCTAGCATAGGTTTAAACAAACGTAGGTAAAAACAAAAATCAAAACACTGAAATATACTCCAGGAGTTAAAAAAAAAACCCTCTACTTTTATTAATTAATTTTATCACATGTTGCTTTATGGATCATGTTGGGAGAGAAAAATCAGAGCAAAAAAACCCCCAAAACAAAACATGGAAGAGATTAAAAAAAACACAAAAAAGTAGGCATAACGTGTTGATTTACACTCAGTCTCCTTAGATCTTTTCCCTGGTGCAAAAGGCATTTTCTGTCAAAAGTCTAATGAGTTGTCTTTGGTTCACCGAACTGCTGAGAATAACCTAGTATTTCATAGTTAATCATTCCGCATTCTTGCTGTTACTGTGTACAGTGCATTCATGTTTCTGCTTGTTTTGTTCAGCACCAGTTTGTATAAATCTTTCCTGGCCTTCCTAAAATCAGCTTCTTCTTCATTTTTTACAGAACAGTAATATTCCCTTACATTCATATACCACAAGTAGTTCAGCCATTCCCTAAATGATGGGAACCTATTCATTTTCAACTTCTTTGCTAACACAAAAAAGTTTGCACATATGAGTTCTTTTCCCTCTTTTATTATTTCCTTGAAATACTGACCCAGTAATGGAAGTGTGAAACATGTGAAAGTTATGCACAGTTTGACAACCCTTTGGGCAGAGTTTGAGAATGCTCTCCAGAATGGTTGGATCATATCACAACACTAACAATGGATTAGTCTCCCACTTTTCCCACATACCCTCGAATATTTATTACTATTTTTTTTCATCTTAGCCAATCTGAAAGGTATAATGTAGTATCTCAGAGTTATTTTAATTTGTATTTATTGAATCAATTAAAATTTAGAACATATGACTATAGGTGGCTTTAATTTTGTCATCTGAAAGCTGTCTGTTCATATCCTTTGACTTTATCAATTGGGGAATTACTTATACTCACAAATTTGGCACAGTTCTTTATATATTTTAGAAATGAGACTTTTATCTGAAATACTGGCTATAAAGACTTTTTCCTAGTTTGTACTTCCTTATAATTTTGTTTCTGTTGGTTTTGTTTGTGCAGAAACTTTTTAGTTTAATTTAATCAAACTTGTTCATTATACCTTTCATAATTTTCTCTAGTTCTTTGGTTATAAATTCCTCCTGTCTCCAAATATCTGATAAATAAATAATCACTTGTTCTCCTATTTTGTTTAAGGTATCATCCTTTATGCCTGAATCATGTATATATTTTGACCTTATTTAGTATAGGTTGTGAGATGTAGGTCTATGCCAATTTTCTGACATATTGTTTTCCAATTTTCCCAGCAACTTTTGTCCAATAGTGAGTCCTTATTCTAGCAGCTGGAGTTGGGGGTTTATCAAATACTAGATTGCTATAGCCTTTGATTATTGTATCATGTGCATCTACTCTGTTCCATTGAACCATCACTATATATCTTAGCCAGTAGCAAATGGATTTGATTACTACTGCTTTATAATATAGTTTTAGCTTTGATACTGCTAAGCCACCATCTGTTGTATTTTTTTTTTCATTAATTCCCGTGGCATTCTTCACCTTTTGTTCATCCAGATGAATTTTGTCATTATTTTTTTCTAGTTCAATAAAATAATATTTTGGCAGTTTGATTGTTATGGCATTGAACAAAATATACTCCTTTAGACAGATTTATCATTTTTATTGTATTAGCTTGACTTAACCATGAACAATTGATTTTTTCCAATTATGTAGGTCTGACTTTGTGTGAGAAGTGTTTTGTAATAGCATTCAAAGAGTTTTCAGGTTTGTCTTGGCAGGTAAAATCCAAAGTATTTTATTTTGTCTACAATAATTTTAAATGGAATTTCTCTTTGTTATGTATTGATGCTGGCTTTTTAAGTAATACATAGAAATGCTGATGATGTGTGTAGATTTATGTTATATCATGAAGATTTGTTAAACCTGTAAGTTGTTTCAATAGGTTTGTGGATGCTTTTCTACGATAATCTAAGTACATCAATGTATCATCTGCAAAGATAGTTTTATTTTCTCATTGCTTATTTGAATTCCTTTAACTTCTTTTTTTTTCTTTTCTTGTGTCTAAGGCCAATATATCTAGAATACTATTGAATAATAGTGGTAATAATGGGCCCCTCTGTTTTACCCCTTATCTTCCTGAGAATGTGTCTAACTTCTCTCCATTACAAATAATTTTTGCAGTAGATTTTAGATAAATACTGTTTATTATTTTAAGGAAAGCTCCTTTTATTTCTAAGCTCTCTAGTGTTTTTAATAGGAATTGGTGTATTTTGTCAAAAGTTTTTTCTTCTTCTATTAAGATTATCTTATGATTTCTGTAGGTTTTGTTATTGATATGGTAGATTATAGTAATAGTTTTCCTGATATTGAACCAGCCCTATATTACGGGTATAAATCCCACATGGTCATAGTGCATTATCCTCCTGATAAATTGCTATAATCTGTTTGCTAATATTTCATTTATAATTTTTGCATCAATGTTTATTAAGGAGATTGGTTTGAATTTTCTTTCTTTATTTTTTCACTTTATAGTTTTGGTATCAGTACCAAATTTGTGTCACAAAAGGAATTTGAAAGTCCTCCTTGTTTAATTATTTTTGCAAATAATTTACATAGTATTGGAATTAATTGTTCCTTAAAATTTTGGTAGAATTCACTTGTGAATCCATCTGGCCCTGGAGATTTTTTCTTAGGGAGTTCATTATGACTTGTTCAATTTGTTTTTCTAAAATGGGTCTATTTAAGTCATCTATTTCCTCTTTTGTTAAACTGGGCAGTTTATATTTTTGTAAGTATTCATCCATTTCAGTTACATTATCAGACTTGCTGACACATAGTTGGGCAAAATAGCTTTTAATTATTGCTTTAATTTCTTTTTAATTGGTCATAAGTTTACCATCTTTTCATATTTCATGCTGATGATTCAGTTTCTTTTCTTTCCTTTTTCTGAAAATTAACCAGAGGTTTACCTATTTTGTTGTTTTCCCCCATAAAATCAAGTCTTAAATTTATTAATTAGTTCAGTAGTTTTCTTAGTTTCATTTTTATTATTCTCTCCTTTGTGTTTCAAAATTATTTAATTGAAGGTCTTTAATTTGTTCTTTTCTAGTTCTTTTAATTGCACATCTAATTCACTGATTTCCTCTTTCTTGATTTAATTCATGGAGCTATTTATAGACATAAAATTTCCCCCTAAGAACTTCTTTGGCTGCATCCCTTAGGTTTTGGTGTGTAGTCTCATTATTGTCATTCTATTGAATGAAATTGGGGATTGTTTTTGTGATTTGTTCTTTGACCCACTCATTCTTTAGAATTAGATTATCTACTTTCCAAATGGTTTTTAGTCTAGCTTTCTCTGGTACCTTATTGGATGTAATTTTTTACTGTGTTGTGACCTGAAAAGTAAACATTTACTATTTCTGATTTTTTGCACTGGATTGTGAAGTTTATGTGTCTAATCCATGGTCATTTTTTTGTGTAGGTGCCATGTACTGACAAGAAAAAGAAATTTCCCTATTCTTTGTCGCTATTCTTTTTTTTTTTTTCCCTGAAGTCTATCATAACTAGGTTCTCGGATCCTATTAACATCCCCAGTTTCTTTCTAGTTTTTTTTATGGATATATGTGTCTGATGCTAAGAGGGGCAGATTGAGGTCTGCCACTAGAATAGTTTTGCTGTGTTTCTTCCTGTAACTGGCTTAAAATTTTCTTTAGGAATTTGCCTGCTCTTCTTCTTGATGCTTATACCTTTGCTACTATCTTTTTTTTTTTTTTAAATTTCAGCTGTAGGATAATAAATGCAGTTCCAGCCTTTTACCTTTACTCTGTATGTGTCTCTGTGTATTAAAGGTATTTCTTGTAAACAACATATTGTAGGATTCTATGTTTTCATCCATTTTATGGGAAAGTTCATCCTATTTACATTCACAGTTATGATTACCAACTCTGTATTTCCCTTCATCCTATTTTCTCCTCTGTATATATATTGGTTCTCCCTTTCCACTTGGTCCTGACTTATATGGATTTTTTTTTACCCATGCCTCCACTATCTTATCTCCTATCACCTCTTCCCATTCTCTTAGTAATGTTTTTTAACCCACTCTATCCACAACCTTATCTTCTATCATTTCTTTTCCTCCTTTTCCTTACTTTTTCCATTGTGCTTCTGCCCTCCCTTCTATCCTCTCCCTTACTTTTCTTTTCATCCTACTCTTTCTACTACATTATAGAGTTAGATAAATTTCTATACCCAACTGAATGATTAAATTATTCCCTCTTAGAGACAAAATGGTTTTGAGATCAAGCTTCAGACAGTGCTCATTAACCTCCGTCCTTTCCCAAGATTGTAATAGGTCTTTTGCACCTCTTCATGCAAGCTGATTTTCCCATTTTATCTCCCTTTTCTTTTTTTAATAGTACAAACCTTTTTCTACCCCATAATGTCACTTTTGTGTCATCACATCAGAGTCCATTCACAATCACATCCTCAGTCTAGGTGATGCCCTGCTTTGTCTGTCTCAGTGTCAGATACAGTTTGCAAAAATTACAGATACTGTTTTCCTATCTAGGGATGTAAACAGTTTGACATTTAAATAATTATAATTCTGCTGTTTACCTTTCTATGCTTCTCTTCTTGTATATTTAGTTTTCTGTTTAGTTCTGTTTTTTTTTAATATGAATGATTGAAATTCTTACTTCTTTGGAAATCCATTTTCTCTCTTGAATGATGATGTTAAATCTTTCCAGTTAGTTAATGCTTGGCTGCAACCTCAGGTCCTTTGTCTTATTGAATATGGTATTCCATACCCTCTAATCCTTTATTGTTGAAACAGCCAGATCCAGTGCAATCCTGACTTTTGCACTCTTGATATTTGAATTATTTTGGTCTGGAAGCTTGCAGTATTTTTCCTTGAAATTGTAGTTTGGAGTTTTGTAACAATGTCCCTTGGGCTTTTCCTTAGAAGATCTCTTTCTCAAGGTGATTGATGGTTCCTCTCAATGAGTATTTTCCCCTCTGTTTCTAAAATATTTTTGCAATTTCTCTTATCTGTTATAGAATGCTATCTAGGCTCTTTTTTGGTCATGACCATCAGGTAGGCCAATAATTTTAAAATTGTCTTTTCTGGATCATTTTTCCAGGTTGGCTATTTTCCTTTTGAATTACTTCACATTAACTTCCATTTTTTTCATTCTTTTTAGTTTATTTGACTAATTCTTGCTGTCTCACAAAGTCATTAGCTTTCATTTGCCATGTACTAGTTTTTAATATGATTTTTTTTCAGTTAGCTTTTGTGTCTCTTTTTCCACTTGGTTTATTTTACTGCTTAAGGAGTTTTCTTCAAACAATGTTTTTCCTTCCTTTCCCAACTTGTTGACTCTCTCATGCATATCTCTTATTTCTTTTCTCATTTTTATTCTACCTCTCTTATTTGCCTTTAAAATTTTATGAGCATTTCCAAAAAGCTTCTTTGAATTTGAGACCAATTTATCTCACTCTTTTGGATTTTTTCTGTATACATTTTGTCCTCATCTGAGTTTGTGTTTTGGTCTGTCCTGTCATCATAGTAGCTTTCTACAGTCAATAGTCTTTTCTCTATCTTGCTCATTTTCTTTTCTTTTCTTTTGGTATTTCCTTTTTTTTTTCTTTTTTACTTTTAAGGTGGAGATCTGCTCCTGGGATATAGGGAGCACTGTCCCAAGCTTCATGTGCATCTCTGAGCCTTGGCTTTGAGCATAGAGGTTCCTTGTGTTTTCAGGGTATATCTTTGCCTGCTCTGTTCAGGAAACAACTGGTTTTCTGGAGTTTGCTTTTTAAGCTGAGACTGGAGGCTTCTCCACTGAGGGCAGAAATTGGTTTGATGTGGTTTTTGTGTAGAAATGTGAGAACTCAAGTAACTTTGTGACTTTACTCCTCCATCTTGACTCCATCCCCAGAAGTGGTGAAATTCTCTTCTATTGTGATTTTTTGTGATTAATGTACAAATATCCAGATAAAGGATGAAGATAGTATAAGATCTGAAAAATCCTTGCAGGTCATGGCTTTAGAGTTGAAATTCATATATATATAACACATTAGAGGTATAAAAATGATCAAGAGAAATATTCTATGGGTTTAGAAAGAGATTGTCTTAGGAAACTGGAGAAACTGTTAAAATGTCTTCAGTCTTAAGTATTAAATTTCCCTGATGTGATGGAAGTCATTGGAAATTGAATAGAAAAGGCTAAGTAATAGGCTGGTACACTAGACCATCTTAAAAGACATAGCAATACAATGATTCAAGACTATTCTGAAGGACTTATAATGAAAGATGCTACCCATACCCAGAGAAAGAACTGGTTATTTCTAATTACAGACTGAAGAATACTTTATTTTATTTTTACATTTTATTTTATTTATTTTATTTTTTCTGAGTGTTTTTTTTTGGGGTGGAAGGAATCTACATTTTCTTTCACAATATGTCTTTTACAGAAATGTTTTGCATAACTTTACATGTACCTTCTCAATGGGAGGGAATGTGAGGAGAGAAGAAGGGGGAGAATCTGGAACTTAATGTTTTCAAATCGAATATAAAAAATTTGCACATAACTGGGGGAAAATAAAATATTAAAAGAAGATTGAAAAAGAAATAACATTGACCAAGGATATCTTGGGTGGGGACTTTTAAAAGATGGTTAAGCGGAAAAGAAAAGGGAAACAAAAATGTAATTCTAATCCCTGTAATTTAAGTATAAGTATAGAATTAAACCATAAAACTTATGATATATATTTCAAAGTATTTTACATCTATTATATTACTGTTACTGGGCCTTTCTCTATCCTTGAATTTTCTTTGTAATATTATGAAATAAACAGCCATTTAAAAAAAAAAAAACACTGAGATGTAACAGAAAAAATTCCATCTGATTTTATAATCTGTCCAGTCCCTCTACCCTCCAGGTCCCATTGGAAATTGTCATTTAACTAGCATTTGTATCTTATGTACCCCTGGCATTTGCATCTACCCAGGTACCATACCTGAAGAACTAAAAGTCCTTTCTATCTGTCCTGTAGCTGAACCTACCATATGTATTGCCTCTTATAACAACTAAGAGTACAAGCTCCTTGATATTAAAGACTTTCTGGCTTTTTATTAATCTCCCTAACATTTAGAACAGAGCTTGATAGCTAATAAGTCTTTTATAAATTATTTTCCATTTCATAAAACTAAAAATAATTGTAAGCTATATGGAGAGAAGTGGGAGGACAAGTAATGCATATGGCTTTCAATTGGCAGAGGGTACTGGGAGGTAAATAGGTGAGACAATCTATAAAATAAGGTAATAATTAGCAGCAAAAATAAAATAATTATTTCTGATAACTCAGGCCTCAGTTGAGTTTGATAAATAAATTCATACCCTAAATGGGCTGCCATGTGTTGGGGTTATATTATGGTATTGTGAATAACTCCCTGCTCCCTAAACCCAAGTATGTTGTACAATAAAAACAATTAAGAGAATTATGATTGTAAACATGAAAAGTCTATTATTAGGTAAAAACTCAAATAGTTGGCAGCAACTCCAGGCACTGTCCTGAACAAGTCAATTTGTTTGTTGATGTATTTGCTAGAGGGTTAGAAAAAACGAAGTTACTGATGGCCTTTGTCCAAAACCTTGATAATGGTATCCTGAGGACATTTAACTCATGTTCATAGAATCACACAAGGAGATAACACAGCAAAAAGAAGAACTTTTATTTCCTTAGGGGAAGATTAAAGTGTCCTTTCTACATTCTAGTAAAGATAGATCTCTAGAGAATGATTCAGGTTTGTTAGCTTTGTTTTTGTTTGCTAAAATATGCCAATTATTCATTAGCCAGAGGCTAGAGAGTGCAAACCTATAGCTCCATTGCGCATTTATTAAGACAGACAGACAGTGTCACACAGGTGAATACTGATGAATTGTGATTGTTAGCCCCAGAGAGGAGGCTATGAAAATAATCATCTGGGACTGAGGCTACAACATCTGAAATGACAACAATAAAAATGCTTTTAATAAGCCATTTTATGGGCTAAACTATTTAATTAAGACACTATTGCTGGCTGGCCTCTTCCACTTTGTTTCTTGGTTGAAATGAATTGGTGCTTTTATGTGCTGAGCCACTGTGGTTGCCCTGATGACTTCAGAGTATCTAGCTGTAAAAAATGATAGACTTGGTTTAGCCTGTTGTCAAGTCAGTATTTTTCCCTATAGTTTCAAATTTTTATTCATTTTCATCTATCTACATTTAGTATTCAATCACTTATTTTTGCACAATTTTATTATATGGCAGCAAGAGCACATCCATCAAATAATGTTCTATACCCATAAAGATTATTTTGAATTGAGTCCCACTGAGTTCAATGGAGCTATGTATACATGCATACATGCCTCAACTGGAAAGATGATGATACTATGGTAAAAAAAAAAAAAAGCTTATTTCCCCAACACTTTTTATTGACTTTGGTAGTATTGTAAGTCACATCACTTGAGATTCCTCTTGTGCCAAATTAATTTGTTCTGTCATTCAAATAGTTATAGCATTCAATTATGGATTCTAGCATACAAGAATGAAATATTAAATTTTATTGCTTAGTTTTGTGTTTTTCTTTCCTTTGTAAAAATTAAAATAATTTTTCATGTTTTGGATGGCCCCATCTAACACTTACTACAAAGAATGTAGTAATACAGTTTTGCAAAAAATAAACTAAGCAAATTTTTTTCAGAAAAAAATTCAAACATTTGTTACATAATAACAGATATTTGTTTTTTGTGAAAAAAAATTGTGAGAAGGTAGCATCAACAACTTAGAAAGGTAAATTGGTGAAAAAAATGTTGGTAAAATTGGCAAGCATCTAATTAAAAACAAAAACTAAGATGGCGCAACTCCTCATTGATTGCATAGGAGAGTTCATTGAAGGTTATCAAAGAATGTTTATACTGAAGAAGAGATGTGGAGGGACAAAGTAACTGTCTTCAATTATTTAAAAAATACTTAGTCCCAGAGTGCAGGATTAAAAGCAAAATTTGGAAGTCTCAAATTCACAACTATTAGTTCAATGAAGAAACAACTTTTTTGCATAATTTTTTATTTTTCAAAATACATGCAAAGATAGTTTCCAACATTTTTCCATGCAAAACTTTGCATTCCAAAATTTTCTCCCTTTATCTCCTCTTTCCCACTGCTCTAGATACCAAGTAATCCAATATAGGTTAAATATGTGCAGGTCTTCTAAACATATTTCCGCATTTATGATGCTGTACAAGAAAAATCAGATCAAAAGGTGAACAAATGAGAAAAGACAAGCAAGCAAACAACAAAAAAGGTGAAAACACTACTTTGTGATCCACATTCAGTCCTCATTGTCCTCTTGCTAAATGCAGATAGCTCTCTCCATCACCTCTATTGGAATTGGCTTGAATTACCTCATTGTTGAAAACAACCAAGTCCATCACAGTTGAACAGCACATAATCTTACCGATTTATACAATATTCTCTTGATTCCACTCATTTCATTTAACATTGTTTTATGTATCTCCATTCCTTTCTGAAGTCATCCTGCTGATTATTTCTTATAGAAAAGTAATATTCCATAACATTATGTACCATAATTTATTCAATCTTTCCCCAACTGATGGACATCCACTCAGTTTTCGATTGAAGGAACAACTTTTTAACAGCCAATTGGTTGATCATTCCACCAATGGTCCTTTAGAATGTCTGCTATGAGTCCATCACTTAGCTTTGATGCTAAAATAGAATGGTTTTCCTTAAGCATTTGTGAAATTCACTCCTTTCTTCATACCCATTGATGGTTATCTGGGCAAGATGCTACAATCAGTTCTTGGGTAGTTAGGGATTTCTTTTTTTCGATATAGACAAAGTTGATAATTTCAAAGATAATTTCCAATTCAGAAATTTCTGTATGCTGGATGCAAAGGTGGAATTCAGAAATATATCTGATAAAGTTATCAAGACCATATCTGAGGACCTTAAGTTGTAATCAATTACATTCTGATTATTTAATTATTTGGAGAATCTAGCAATATTTGTACAACTTTGGAATTTTACTTAGGATTCCCCTTAATAGCACCTGATATTTGTACTTGTATTTGCTAAGTGCTGCTATTTCAGTGGTATTATCCCTCTGAAATAGCAGTCCTTAGGAAATATTTTTCCATAATAATCTAATTTGCTAATTTTAAAATTCTTTGAGTAAGATAGATAAAGGTAAACTAACAAACAAAAAGGTGAAAATATGATTTGACCCACATTAAGTCTCCATAATTCCCTCTCTGGATGCAGATGGCACTTTCCCTCCAAACTCTGCTTGAATTAGGTTGAAACAACTCATTGTTGAGAAGGACCAAGTTAATCACAGTTGGTCATCATATAATCTTATTGTTGCTCTGTTCAATGTTTTCTTGGTTATGCTCACTTCATTCAATATTATTTCATGTAAATCTTTCCAGGCTTTTCTGAAATCAGCTTGTTCATTATTTCTTATAAAACAATATTATTCCATTACATTCATATAACATGAATTATTCAGTCATTCCTCAGCAGATGGGCATCCACTCAATTTCCAATTTTTGCCATTATAAAAAAAGGCTACTACAAACATTTTTACATATGGGCCCTCTTTCCTCTTTTATAACTCCTTAGTAGTGACAATAGTGACATTGCTGGTTCAAAGGATGTGCATACCTTAATAACCTTTTTAGCGCAGTTCCAAATTGTTCTCTAGAACATTTGGATCATTTCACAACTCTGCTAAAAATGCATTAATATCCCAGTTTTCCCACATCCCCTCCAACAGTTATCAATTTTTTTATCTGTCATCTTAACTAATCTGAGAGATGTGAAGTTGTACCTCAGAGTTGTCTTAATTTGCATTTCTATAATCAATTGTGACTTATAGCATGTTTTCATATGACTAGAAATGGCTTTAATATCTTGACTTGAAAATTTTCTCTTTATATCCATTGACTATTTTTCAATTGGCTTACGACTTGCATTGATCTTGCAAATCTGTGTGTGTTCTTTTTATATTTTAGGAATGAGGCTTTTATTAGAAACATCAGTTGTAAAAAGAGTTTCCCAGCTTCCTGCTTTCCTTCCAATCTTGCCTACATTGATTTTGTCTGTGCAAAAACCTTTTCTACTTTAATGTAATCAAAATTATCCATTTTGTATTCCATAATGTCCTTTTTTCTTTGGCCATAAATTTTCCTTCTCCAAAGATCTGAAAGGTAGATTAACCCTTGCTCTCCTAATTTTGCTCATAATATCATACATATATATATATATATATATATATATAAATGTATGATATTATATATATATATAAATCATGAACCTATTTTGAACTTATATTGGTAGAAGATGTTAGATTTTGGTCAATGCCTAGTTTCTGCCATACTATTTCCTATTTTCCCTATCAATTTTTGTCCAGTAATGAATTCTCATCTCAAAAACTAGAATAAGAAATAATATGACAAGGAATGGCATCATATTCAAGATGGTTTAGTTAATACAGCAAAGAGATTAGAGAAAAATGAAAAGGAACTGTATGCACAAATTTGTTTATATTAGCTCATTTTGTCTTCAGCAAAGAATCGAAAACTCAAGGAATACTCAATTGTGATAATAGTTATGATATATGAACATAACAAACTATTATTATTTCACTTTTAAGAATTTCAAAGAAAATAATTATAGGGGAAAATAGAGAAAATATATAAACAAAGTTAACAAAACCAGGAGAATAATTTATATAGTAACAACAATAGTATAAAGATAACCATCTGTAAAAAACATATTACTATTGTGATTTGTCATGATTACAAAGAACTCAAGGAGAAACATATTCTTTTTCCTCAGAGTGAGAACTGATTTACTCAGTGTAAAATTGAAGCTCATTTTTCTCCTTTTTTATGTTTTTATATGCGTAATGAGCATTGTATTTCATGTCATCATAATTATTTAGTATGGAGACTGAGGAAAAGAGAAACTTTGGAATTGTAAATTTTATAAAATTAAAGGAGTTAGAAAAAGGTTCTGAAATTTTGAATTCAAGTCACATAAAAGTTACTTCCTCACTCGTTCATAATAGGCATATCACTTAACATCTTTCAGTTGCACCTGCAAAATGGAAATACTAATAGTATGTATTGCATAGGCTTATTGTGGGAAATTTAATGAAAGAGTATTTTGCCAGACAGAAATAACTTTCTTAACGTTAGCTGTTCATATTATTGTTGCCAAATTGTATGCTTGTAGAAATTCTTTATTTCCTTTGAAATCCAACTCCATGAGCTCTTTTTAATCCCTTGTCAGAGATTAGGTCTCTCTTCTAGAATTGCTCAAAATATAGTGTTTATACCTACAATTTTTATAAACACATTGTGGTATTATAAATAATTATATCATTTTTGTGTCTTTTTTTCCAATTAAGATTTTTTTTTTGCTTTGTGTTCTATTGGTAAACATTTATTTTGTCATCCTCTCAATTCTTTCCAGTGCAAAGAATAAATGGGGAAAACAACCTTGAAATAAATATGCATAAATAAGAAGGAATAAAAAATCTACACATTGGCCAACAAAAATACATAACACTTAAACTCCTGCAAAGTTGTACTAGTAGTATCTTTCATTCATTTTATACCTTCTCTTTGGGGACTAAAGCAATGCTTGCCCACAATAATAATGACTAAAATTTATATATCACTATAAAAATTTTGAAGTGCTTTCCTTCTGATATGTCACCCCATTTGTTGATCTATCATAATAGCTTTGTGAAAAATTTTGAGGGGATGTAGCCAAGATGGCAGAGAGTAGAGAGGTTTTTATCTGAGATCTTCCTGGTATCCCTCAGATCAACACAAAATTAAGACTCTGAAATAGTTTTGGAGTGATATAATCCACAAATATTTGGAGTGTAACAAATTTACAGCAGAAGACATTTTGGAAAAACTTTAGAAAAGAAAAACTGTTTAAATCTGGCATGGAGTGGGGAATGGAGGGGAGGGAAGTGACCAAATGCAGCCACAATGCAGAGAACCTGAGGCATGTGGAGAATCTAGCTGAAGGCTTTTAGCTAAAATACAATAGTGTTGACTACTTTGTCCTGGTTCAGTAGGCAGTGGATTAGCATATTAGCTTATTAGCTGTGAGACATCCAATTAAAATATAAAATACAAATAGCCTCTGAATCCCAGAATAACATGGGACTTCATCCTGCCCAACCAGCACAAGAAGGAAATCAGCAGCACAGGTCCAGATATTGAAAAGCAACTGTCACCTTTAGAAGAAACTTGAGCCATATTCCCTAAGAGCAGACTTCAACTCTTGAAAATGAGCAAAAATGAAAAAAATGCTCTATCATAGATAGCTTTTATGGAGACAGAGAAGAGACCTCAAACCTTGAGGACACTAAAGGCAAATCATCTTCAGATAAGTTGATATGACTTGGTCTCCATCTCACAAGGTTCTTTTGGAAGAATTTAAAAAGTATCATAAAAGAGAATTAGAAGAAAATTGTGGGAAGAAAATTAAAACTTTTAAAAAGAGTTTGGAAAAGGAAATAAAAATTATCTGAAGAAAACTCCTTAAAAATAGATTTGGTGAAATGAAAAAAATCATATAACTCCTTCCAAAAAAGATTTCACTAAATGGAAAAAGCATATACCTCCTTACATAATAGATTTGAAAAAAAAAGTCATTGAAAAACAGAATTTGAGAAATTGAAAAAAATTCATGACCAAAACAATTCATTTAAAAGTTCAATTGACCAAATAAAA
>JAJPUD010013817.1:31411-42825 GCA_023553655.1 Myrmecobius fasciatus | reverse complement strand
AACAGCAATATCCTAACCACCTCCAACTTTGTTTCCCCTATCCCTAGCTTGGGCTGGTTTTGTTTGTTTTGTTTTGTTTTTCTTATTAGTATTGAAATTTCCCTATAGTGAAATAGCACTTCCTAATATCCTTAATACCAGATAACCAGGACCCAAGGGTTAGAAATCTTCCCTCAGATTTGTGACCATGGAACAGCAATATAAATAAATATAGAAAACTTTGCTCAAGTGAATCACTGCTTTATCTTTGATGAACATATGACTTTCTCTCCTCTGCCATGGCTAAATAAAACTTCTTTAGCTAACTGTTAGAGGAATTATTTTACTTTGTTTCAATTCATACTTAAACTAGGAGACCAAACTGAATCAAGACCAGACCATAATAGTGATACATGTTAAATTTATAAGGGCTTTCAAAAAATTACACTCATCAAGACATTCAATTATGATTATTTCTATATTTTAAGAATTGATACTTTTATATCTTTACCTATATAGATTATAACTGTTTTGAAATATTTTAAAGTTTATACAAAGCACTTTTCTCACCAAGTAGTAACTGACAAAATTTGATTCCTAATAAACACTTTTTCCATTATATCATGTTTTCATAGAGATCTTAATAGTTACAATCTATGGGTTGCATTTTTTAGTCCTACAATTCTTTAACCATCTTGTTCATTATCTTTCATTATTGGAGAAATTTGTATCCATTACTCTTTAAAGGATATTGAAATTTTGGCTAGAAGTATTTCAACAGAGTACCTGTCTCAAATAGTGATCTTGTCAGTTATTTAATCCATTTAAAATCTTAGGATATACCTAAGCAATATACTGTCATAAGAATGTAGAATAAGAATTTGGACTTTTTTAATCTAGTCAAAATTGATTTGTAAATTGGCCATACTCACACTGGAAATACCAGTTTTCAGTGAAGATAATTTGTAGCATTTCATATTTTTCAAGAGTCATGGAATATTAAATTATATTGCCTATATATTTCCCTTGGAAAGAAAAATAATGGAAGCTCTGCCATTATTCACAATAATGAGGTTATCAATCTGTAGAGTGGTTCTGACCTTTACCCCAAATTTTTGGGTCTTATATGATTCCAGTAGAGAAAACTAGGGGCTGATTTGGGGAGAATCTATTTAAGGCTCAATTCCTGCAATATAATCCTGGACTACTATCATTAATGAAGCTAACCAATGGATTATAAATTCAGAGAAGATAAAGGCGATCAAGGTAGGGAACCAAAACCTTAGCCTTATTTTGGAATCCTATCTCTGCCATTAGTTAATGTATAATCTTGATTCTTAATTACCTCATTTATAAAATCCAGTACCTGGTATTTTTATTAGGGCTTTTCCACACTCAACTTTTTCATCTCTTTGACTAATAAAGGAATTTTCCAAAATTAAAGAATAACCAAGAAAGAACATCTATATAGGTAAGCAAATACTTGCTTTCTTCTCCTTTCCCCTGCTACAACCCTCCACTAATTTTTATATGCTGCCAAGGTTAGAGAAGTTATCCACAGCATTCAAAACTTCACCATTTATTGTAACTTATGATTCCACTTATGAATGATGTGGTACTGATTGATAGAGGACTTGTGTTTTTTTTTTCTTTTTTTGGTGTTAATTGTTAAGCCAAAATTAGTACAAACAACAGAAAATTGATCCATGCTTTGTTGCATCTCAGCGTTGGAGGCTGCACAATCATCTGTAAACATAAATTATACACTAACACCCTCTCCACTTTAGTTTTTGCTTGTAGCCTTTTCAAGGTGAAGAATTTACCATCAGTGAAGTAGTTGACTTTGATTCTCTATCCTCACTGCAGGCATTTGACAACATAAGTGAAAACATCATGCTAAAAAGCATGGGCATGAGCACACAGCCTGTTTCACTCCATAGGTGACTGAGAAAGCTCAAGAGCATTGCCCATTGTCCAGAACCCAAACAAGCATGCTGTCATGAAATTGAAATAGTATACTGGTGAGCTTCTCTGGCAACCAAATTTTTCCATAATTTTCCATAAATTCTCATGACTGACAGTATCAAAGGCTTTAGGCAGATCTACAAATGTTGTATATCGACCTCTGTTCCACTCCTAGATTTTTCTGGAATTGTCATGCAGTAAACACCATATACACTGTTTCTTGGCCCCTTCTGAAGCCACACAGGCTCTCAATTAGATGACCTTATTCACATTGATAATGAGAATGACACACGCACATTGCCAGAGCTAGTTCAGTGTTTGCTACACTCTGAAGGAAAGTGTGGGAGAAATATTAGACTGACCATAAAGCTGATAGTCTACAGAACCATTTTATGGACTTCATTGTTGTATGTCTGTGAAACTGGGACAACATACCAGTGCCATGCTGGAAAACTGAATTGGTTCCATTTGAATTATTTTAGGAAGATTCTGAAGATCATCTGTCAGAATAAGATACCAGTAGAGTTGAACTGTAGAGAACACAACTACATTGGACAGACCACATTGCTTAATGCTAAATGCATGCTTGCCAAAAAAAATTTTTTTTAAAAATTTGGATAACTCACATAGGGCAACTGCTCACAGGGTAGTCAAAAAAAGCCAAAACAAAAACATTCTCAAAGTATCTCTTTAGAACTTTAGAATCAATTGTATGACTTAGGAAACACTGGCACAGATGTGACCAATGTGCTGTGCTCTCATCAGAGAAGGTACTGTGCTCTATGAGCAAAACAGAATTGAATAAGCACCAAAGAAACGCAAAACATGCCGAATTAGAAAAGTTGCCCCAAATGTGCATATGGAGTATTTGTCTTACCTGTGGCAGACCATGCCCAGCCTATATGGGTCTGATGAGCCATAGTCAGACACACTGTAACTTGACTCTAGCACAGTGATGTTATTTTTGTCCTCTTAAAGAATGAAGGACTACAACCAATCAATCAATTTTGCATATTATGCATAAAAGTAAAGCAAGAAAGGACCAAAGAAAAATTGTAAAATAAATCTATTGCATTGTGTACCTCTCTTATTTGATATTCTATTTCATTTGTTCTTTCTTTTATGGACACCTCTTCAGATGACAGAACTCTAATGTGACGTTCCTCTTTAGTTTGTATATGATGCCTAGGATTTTGCATGTTCTCTTCTCCCACATAAATGTAGCTTTTATATTCTATCACTTCATACATAACCACTGTGACCATTTAAATAATTAAATCCACCTAAGGTATTAATTACTGGTCATAATGCAAATAACATTTGCATTTTAAATGAAAATAAAAGGGAAAATAAAAGATAAAAATATTAGGGACATAGTGACAAGACCAGAGAGGAATATGTTTTTTTTTTTTAAAGAAAAGAAAGTCTTAAAAATTTAAATTAACTTTCAAGTAATTGGTTGCCTAACCTTGAACCTAGAAATTAAATTTTTCATTCACTCAGAAGAGCCACTCAATTCAAATAGCTTTGATATTGGCAAGTAAAGAATTAACAAAAAAAGAAAAAAAAAAACAATAACTGATGTGAATTTATTATGTGTCCATTATGGTGCCATTATTGATGATGCCATTTTGCTAAAATGATAATAACTAAATGATTCAGGCATGTTAAAGTTGATGGTAATTTTTTAATCTCCTTAATTTTCCAGTTTAAAGGTTTTTATAAAAAGTTCATAGAGACAAATCAAAAACTTTTCAATAATGTCATTGTGAATATACCTAAAACCTAACAGGTTATGTATTTGTGTGTGTGTGTGCTTAAAACCCTGTGGATGTTTCCATTACATTTTCTGTGGCAATGTATGGTAATTTTCTAATAGGCAGTTCTGTGATAACAGCAGTGAGCAAACACTGACAGGCAGCTAAGTTACCCAAACTAATCCCATGGTCTCTTGCTTTATTTAACTAAGCAATTTTCATCAGGCATATAGGGTAGCAAAGTAGACAGCTGATGAGACAGTCATGCTGGTGAGCTGATCGAATTATTTCCCAGCCCTCCAATATAATTTTTAATATGACATTAGGAATAGCAAAGCACATTTTATATTCTGCTGGGTATTTTGTTTGGGAGGAAATGTATAAAGTCTTCAAAATTGGAAGGATGGCATGTGCTTAATATCAACTTCTTGCCTACAGAGAGCTAAGGCTAAAGCATAAATGTAAATGAACACTGCAGTCTAAATCTATCCCCTTATGTAGGTAGTATGGGATAAAAATTTAGGATGATTTAGTTGACTTTCCTCTCGCAAAATGAGCAAGCAGAATTGAGGAAGGTGTTGCTGTTCAGAATTCAAGGGAACCTCTAGAATAATATTTTCTTGTCCATAATATTTTAACAGAGATTTTTAAAAGTCTGAAATTTTACAATGGTAGGAAGGAAAGAAATGAAATCTATTGCATGACTATATTAAGTGGGGATTTGTAGCAATTTTCCAGTATACAGGAAGTGACTATTTACTATGTGAATTTGACTTCTTATAAAGTTAATAATCATTTTGGGCTTGATTCTTCCTCATATGCCAAAAAATAATCTGTCTCTAATAATAAAAAAACACCCATAAACAAACTTTTCTTTGCTTTCTATATTAATTCTGACTCTATCCTAGGTAACTCTTTAACAAAGGTATTTGCAGATGTTCTTTTAATATAAATATAAATATTAATTAATTAATATTAATATCAATAAATAGCTATAAAGAACATTAAAATGTCATCCTAAACAAATAAACATCATCAAAATAACATTAAAAAAGTATAGGCAGAGACTAGATTATAGGAAATTAAGGAGTGAAAAGTTAGAAGAGAAGTTGATGTGGCCATTATCATTACTTCTTGGCTATATTTAACTATGAATGGAAGGGGAAAAATGGAGCTTAAAAGAAATAAAAAAAATATTTTTGTTTATTTTTTCCAATAAGTGGGAGTCCTATGTATGCTTAAAAATGATAAAGAGAAGAAGCAATAAAGATAATATGCTAGAAGAAGAGATGCGTATAACAGCAGTGCCTATATGGATTAAAGAAAATGATAAAATGAAATTTAGGATGGCTACATTTTTAGAGGAAGTGGGATATTTTATTTCTCTGAAATTTGAGGTAAGGATGAAAGTACTTGTAGAAACAGTTGTGTTGAGGTGGATATGAAGATAAATGTGGGAATTTATACCAGATGGCTATGATGTAGTTACTAAAGTATGAGTTAAGGCCATCTGCTAAAAGGAAGAAATGTTAAGGTGGGTGTGAAATTGGGTACTTAAGAAAAGAAGGGAAAAGAATCAGGAAAGCCATTTAATATATACGTGTGTATTTGTATATGAAATATACACATCTATGCGTAATATATAATGTTGTTATATATTACATATTACATATTCATTATATATATGCACATATTGTACCCATTCTTATGTGGTATGTGAGGGTTGTCAAATATGGAAAGATAGTAAGATGTGAATAGTATATTTTTTGGCAAATTTAAACATGCAAATACAAATTTTATACAAATACACATACATACATACATATATATGTATACATACATATGTATATATATATCCATACATTCACATGTATGGATATGTATAATATATACTTGTAATATGTATGCATATTATCTGTGTATATACCATATATATATACACATATATATATGTATATATGTATACATATATAGAATATCATATCAGTGATTATAGAAACACATACGTTCAGATACCCAAGATTTTTTTAGAATGGAAGGGAAGAATTAAATTCTTTGAGATTAAAAGTGATTATTTGTTATAGGTGGGAAAATTCAGACTAGACATTACAAAATACTTGACCAAGTTTACACAAAATTGAGATATAGAGCATCACTGCAGCTGTAAGGTCATTTGTCTCAATCATCTTCCTCACAAATGAATGGGGAAAGAAGAGGATTGCTAAATCATTTGCCCTTGGTTTTCAGAAGCAGAATTTGAATCCAAATGTTCTTATTCCAGAAACAATGCTCTTTAAGAACAATCTCAGAACAATTTTTGTTTCATTTATTGTAAGGAATATCAGTATTCCTATACCCATTTTACCTCTATGAAATGTCAGACAAAAAGAGACAATGAGTAAGTGATAATAATTCATATTTATATATCATTATATATATTTTTTTTCTTGCTTTTTTTTGCTGCGGCAATTGGGGTTAAGTGACTTGCCCAGGGTCACATAGCTAGGGAATGTTAAGTGTCTGAAACCAGATTTGAACTCAGGTCCTCCTGACCTTAGGTATGGTGCTCTATCCACTGTGCCACCTAGCTGCCCCTCATTAGATTATATAAATAATTTACAGAGCTCCACTAAAATCTTAGAGTGGCTTTAAACTTAACTAACTTAAAGGTGCACTAAGACTTTGGAGGCTTTTTCTATGTGCAAATAAAACTTTAAACCAAGCACTTTCTCATGATTTCCCTAAGAGTATTGCAAGTACTAGGATTCCCATTTTGCTACATAAGTAATCTGAGTCTGTTCACATTGTATCCGTAACATGTTCAGAGCTAAGAAACTTCAGAGTTGGAATTTTAATTGTTATTCTTTTCACAACACCCAATTGTCTAAACTCTACAATATGAAAATGAAGACTTCCAGTTCTCTTAACTTCGAACCTCATGCTTTGAGGAATGTCACATTGCCAATCTATTGGTTTACTGTTAGAAGATCTATGCTTTATGCTGGCATAAGGCATTTAGGGTTAACACATAGTAAGTGCCTTAAAAAAGTTTATTGAATTGAAATTTACCTTCACTAATGCTAATCTTTGTATGTAGTCATCCAAAGTCTTTTCATTGTCTTGTTCTTGACCAATAATGCATAGTTGTCCCTTGGCTTGGGATTGTAGACAATGAATTGAATATTAAACTGAGATTTCCTCTGTGAAGAAATATAGTGTCTTGTGTGTACAGTTAGTAAACTTTGTTCTTTTTGTTAACATTATACTCTCTAACTGAAGTAAGCAACCACAGCTGGATCACTATTAACTCTTTTTTTTGTACTTGAATAAATTATCATTAAAAAGCAATCTTCAAATAACGTTAGAGATTTTCAAAGTCATTCATATGTCTGAGTCAGTGACTAGAAGTTGTTGAATTTTTAATTTTCTCAGATCTCCATTAGCTTGATTTTGTGACTCAGAATCTCTACTATAGACTTGAGTTAATTTCAAATACTGGCTTTGATATTCAATTTAAAGCAGAAAAAAAGAGGGGGAAAATAGTTAATTTATTGCAAAATCTATTTTTTCTCTTATAATTGAAAAAAAGAAAAATTATCCCAGATGCTTTGAGAATTTAATAAATTAACATGACTTCAGGAAGATGACAATAAGTCTTAAATAATAAGGCTTTAATTATTATAATTAATAGCAATAATTAATGATAGTCCCTTTTATACTTACTTTCAGATAAGGGCCTTAAATTGCTTAACAAACTTTAATTAATTAAATTCCACAATCCCTGTGAATGGATTAAAAAGGTATTATAATTTCCATTGTAAATTACAACAAAAGAAACTTTATAAAAGGCAGAACTGAAAGAGAAAAGGAGTAACACTTGACAAACAAAAGTATCCCCTCCCAATCATTCATTCCCTCTCTTTTCTCCTATTCCTTGTATTTATTCCCAAGGACAAAAATAGAACATAGCATAATAACTACTTCTATTTTAAAATTTTATTAAAGAACAGAAAAAAAAACTTTCTCCCTCCCTCCTGCATAATTAGTAGGCAAAGATAGTCCAATTTCAGAGTTGGCAAAGCATATGATCTTGAATTATTTCATAGAGTAATTCTAGAAATGCCTTCTTGCCTATTGCTTGCAGGTCTTAATATTTTCTCTCTTTTTTCTTCATTGTTGTCTCTAGATTTACTGCTTTTATTTATCTTCCATGAAACACTTTCAGGCTCTCAAGTCAAGGTGATTAGATTTTGTTGTTGTTGTTGTTGTTGTTTTGTTTTTTTGTTTTGTTTGTTTGTTTTTATAATTATATGACTTGATCTCTGTGGTGGTTGGAGGAAGGGACAGAACTAAAGGATGAGTTGTTTCTATTGAGATTATAGAATTAATGTGTAGTTAATAGTTCATGCCAAAAGAAATGCAATCACTGCTAAGTGGATTAATAACAGATGAAGAATAATAGCACTTTTTATAGTTATGAATTTATTCTAAATTAAAACATATACTGAAATTAATTTGTATCTTCTTAGAGAATAGATACCAATTCTTCTATATTTCCTGTTCCATTATTTTACTGTATTGAAAAAATGTTTTTATAACTTTCAGATGAAGCAATCATCCACGAAAACTGCCCACAGAGAAAACTAATAGACAAATGAGTGGGCTACTATATTTCACTTATGTGAAGTGTAATTCTGTGGAGGTAAAAATGATATAGTGCACTCAGCCTTTTCAAGACAAGACTGTGAAGCAGTGGAGTCCAATAGAAAGAATTTAGGATTTGAAGTCACATAACATGTGTTCAAACTCCATTTATTACTACTTGGGTTTGTACAGTAATTTAACCCTTTGGGCCTTAGTTCCTTCATCTAGAAAATAAAAGAGTACATGCTAAATCACTTTTAAAGGCTCTTATGTATATTCCTCATAGTAAGGACTTTAAAAAAAAAAAAACTCTGAATATGATCAAAATTGAATACTTCCATGACATTAAAAGGTCTTGTAGTAGTTTATGGATTTTCCAAAAATGAAATTTACATTATCATCTTGTTCAAAGTATTATGAAAATTCCTAAAAAGGAAAAGGTATTGAAAATTTCTGCAGTAGCATTATAAATCTTATATACATACTCCCCATTCAAATATGCCTCATTTCAAGATATCACCAGAAATGCTGAGTGAAATGAGCAGAACCAGATCATTATACATAGCAACAACAAAGACTATATTATGATCAATTCTGATGAACATGGCTCTCTTCAACAATAAAATGTTTCAAACCACTTCCAATTGTTCAGAAATGAAGAAAGCCATACACACGAAGAGAGAGGGATATGAATGTAGACCACAACATAACATTTTCATGCTCTCTATTGATGTTTGCCTGCATTATGTTTCCCTTCTCAGGTTTTGTTTTTCTTGTAGATCCAACTTTTCTTGCACAGCAAGATAACTGTAAAAATATGTATACACATATTCAATTTATCAATTATTTTAACTTAATTAACATGCAGTAAACTTCCTGCCATTTAGGGAAGGGGTGGGGACTAGGGAGGGAAATTTGTAACAGAAAGCTTGCAATGGTTAATGTTGAAAAATTACCCATGCATATGTTTTGCAAATAAAAAGCTTTAATAAAAAATAATAAAAAGATATCACCAGATATTTTTTAAAAAATGAAGAGAAAAAATATATAAAGGAAATAGTGGGAAGAGCCTTTCTTTGAAAGACCAATACAGATGAAAAGAGTCTCCCAAAACAATTTGTTTCATAATAGTAGAATTCAAAGAATTTATCTTGGAAGTCTGGTCCCATCTTCTAAGACATAAGAAGATCTACTCCTTTTACTGAAGCTTAAAGAAGAGCTGTCTTTGGCATTCTAAATAAAATGCTAAGGGTAATACCTCCATTCTCATGTGGGGACATGGCTCCAACAATCCTACAGAAATGTTAATATGTAGTAATTTCATCAAATTCTTTTGAGCACCTCCCTCAATTCATTCCTTACATAAGACATATTTTATAACCTTGGGAAAAAAATCAGTAGGGTAATCTAGTGGCCAGAATGTTGGAAATAGATTGAGAATGAGTTTCAGTATTCAAATTACATTAGGGGCACTTACTGGCTATATCTAATTCACTTAACTTCTCTGAGTTCCATTCACTCTTGTTTAAAATGGTAATAACAATAACACTAGATAAAAAGCTGATTTGATTAATATAAACTTTTATTCATAACTAAGACTTTTGATTTGAACAGATGCAACAGTTGTGAAGGTCATATGAGTAAATATACTCATAGGTATACTTACAAAAATGTATATAAAGTGGCAAAACTTAAAAAGTCATGACTCTCAGTTATAATGATGATGATGGTGATTATGATGATGATAATGTCTGTTTATTATTGTTGTTGTTCTGATACTACAGGGAATATTCAATTAAAAAAAGACACTAAGACTTAAAGAGACTAAGTCTTACTATCAGATTAAAATAGAAATGGGGATACTAAACAGTACATAAAGATCTCTATAATCTACATATTGACTAAGCAAGCTATATAACATTATTTATATATGTTTTTTATATATGTATTCTTTTTTAGCTATTTGTCAATTAGTTTTTATCTCATTTAGGCAACACTGGGGAATATTGTGATGCATGTTTGATATTTCTTGACCAGATGATTTGTTCATGATCATACACCTATTAAATGTCAAAGGCAGGATTTAATACAGGTATTCTTTTTTTCTTAGTCCAACATTCTATCATAGGACATTGATTCAAAAGCACAGTTTACAAAAGATATTATACAACTTTTCTAAGTACTGAATAAAAAATCCTATTTAACTTTCAAAATAGGAATTCTATTTATCTTATGAACTTCTTCCTGATTATCACCTCTGAAATCCCAAAGCACTTATTGTCTACACAACATACTCAACCCTATGATTTCACTGATATAGGGAATTGCCTAAATAGGAAAACTTCCTTTAGAAATATATGTACTTTGTTGGTGGAACTGTGAACGGATCCAACCATTCTGGAGAGCAATTTGGAGCTATGCTCAAAGAGTTATCAAACAGTGCATACCCTTTGACCCAGCAGTGTTTCTACTAGGCCTATATCCCAAAGAGATTTTTAAGGAGGGAAAGGGACCCACATGTGCAAAAATGTTTGTGGCAGCCCTTTTTGTAGTGGCAAGAAACTGGAAATTGAAAAGATGCCCATCAATTGGAGAATGGCTGAATAAATTATGGTATATGAATATTATGGAATATTATTGTTCTGTAAGAAATGACCAACAGGAGGATTTCAGAGAGGATTGGAGAGACTTGCATGAACTGATGCTGAGTGAAATCAGCAGAACCAGGAGAACATTATACACAGCAACAAGACTATACGATGATCAATTTTGATGGACATGGTTCTCTTCAACAATGATGTGATTCAAACCAGTTGTGCTGCGATGAAGATAGTCATATACATCCAGAGAGAGGCCTGTGGGAACTGAGAGTGAACCACAACACAGCATTTTAACGCTTTCTGTGAATATTTCCATGCATTCTGTTTTCCTTCTTAGGTTGTTTTTTTTCTTCTTCTCTTTCTAGATCTGATGTTTCTTGTGCAGTAAGATAACTGTATAGATATGTATACATGTATTGTACTTGTCATATAATTTATCCTATCTAGCATGTATTAGATTACCTGTCAT
>JAJPUD010013817.1:2359-17066 GCA_023553655.1 Myrmecobius fasciatus | reverse complement strand
TGGATTTGAGGGAATTGTCGGAGGGAGTTCACAGAGAAAGCTGTCCGCAGTTCGCCATCTTGGCTCCGCCCCAGTTTTACTCTCTCTTTTTCCTGTTCCTGTGCCTTTCTGCTTAGCATTCTCAGATTTGAGGTAGCTGGCTCTAATACAAATTCATGCTATTTAATTTAAACTCAGCTCTCAGTGTTGCTTAGCAATTCTTTATTCATCTCAGTATATCCTCTATCACATTTAAGATATCCTAAAAGTTTTCTATGCTCTTCAAGTCCTAGTCTTCTAACTTTTCCTAAATTTTAGCAATAAGCACAGCTCCTCTTACTTTACTGAAAATGTGTAGATTTTCGGACATACATTTCTTGTGTTTTTTTTTCTTTTTTTTAAACTTCTTTAAACAGAATTTATCTTCCACTAATCTTGTCCTTTAATTCCACTATTTTTTTTAAGAAAAATGCTTTTTTCTAAGGTTTTTTTTTTCCCTACAAGGATATATTTGTCTATTCTTTCAAAAAATTTCTAGGACTTTAGTTCATTAATTAGCATTTTTTCTCCTCCTTCATCTATCTCTACTTTTCTATCAGCTCATTCTTTACTATGAAAACCATGATAAGATCTTCCTTATACAAAACAAAATTTCATCAATATAATTGTGGAACAATTTTCATGGCTAGAGCCCTGTGAATGAAGGGTAAGCATGCTGGCCCTATTCCTTCCACATTCCCAACAAGTATAACATCACTTCACATGAGTTTTTGATCTGTGATGCCATTAAGGATGGCTGAGAATATAGTCTCATGTCATTAAACCAAAAATCATTAAAATAATGTGGCATAAATAACCTTCATGACTTAGTTCTAATTCATTCATTGTTTCCAGATTCATATCTGAACATGAATGTTCATCTGTTTTTAAAAGCCTTCATTTATTACCCCTTAATTACCAAAACCAAAAGTTCTCAATTTTACATTCAAGATCTTTTAGTATATGTCCTCATTCTGCATTTATACCTTCATGTGCTTTATGACTTTCTCTTTCAGACATCCAACTTTAAATTAAATTGAATTACTTTATATTCCTTTATCATGAGCGATAGTTTTCTACTACCCTGATTTGTTGATATTTTTTCTCCCATTATTTTCCCTTCCTGCCCAGTTCTCCCTTGTCTATTTCCTATACCTCTCTCAGCCACAAATATTATCTTGTCTATGAAATCTTCTCCATACTTACCAAGCATGTAATCACTTTTTCAACTGAACTTTTCAGCACTTTACAATTCTCACAATGCACATCCTATTGTGTATTTTAATTTTTTTTTCTATCCTAATAGACCCCCAACTCAGGGAAAACATTTTTCCATCCTTTTTCATCCTACAAAAACTATGCACCAAGATCCCAGTTTGCTGAATAAAAGATGTGTGAAATTCTGTGATAGCTTAGTGCAGAAGTTGGGCCAATCCATATGCCACATTGTTAATTATGAATGAAATTTTATGAGTCAATTTTAATGCCCACTAAGCTGTGTTATGAAATCTTGATATCTAGATAGAACATAGTAATTCTCATCATACATAGCTTTATTTTGCAAGAGAGGTGTGAGCTTTATCCCTGTCCCATAAGGGAAGCAGAAAAGCTCAGAAAATCTGTGTGTGGAACTCATATTTAGATAAATTATGCCTAAATAGCTAATGTTTGTCTTGGACAAAACTCATCAGATACCATTGTGGCCTACTTTCTGCTTTTCCTTAACAAACTTTAGAGGGTAGAAAGAAAGAAGTGAATACTTCCTTGAATACTGGGAACATAGTTCTGGATAATGTTGTTCAAGGAATGTACCCATCATTTGATAGATGAGTGACAATTAAAACCTAGCCCAAATCCTGACATAGTGCAAACCAAAATTGTGAAATGAAAGGGGAGAGGACATGACAACTTAAAGCTTTAAGGGAATTATCCAAAAGGAGGGGTAAAACATTCAAATCTAAACTATATTTTTTTACACAGGTGGTGCACAGAAAATACCTTATTCTATCATGGATTCTTTTAACCAATAAATTTCCTACAAAATTTCATTTTCTCTTTATGTGAATGGAAAATGGAAAGAAACATTGGCAAGTTTAAGATCCAAAGTTGAGGTTTTGTTAATAATGTGAGAATTAATATGGAAAAGCCACCACATTTTTCCTGTGCTTAAACATATTTCAGTGGAAAGAGGCTTATGGCAATCACGTTTAAATCTTACCCTGTCATTTAAGAAGTCAAACACAGTGGTTTGGGGCTAAGGCACAAGACTCTAAAATTAAAATTGATCACTCCAGATACCCCTTGCTGGGAGAAATATAAATGTAAACTGAAGGCATATTCAGAAAAAAAAAAATCCTTGTTTCCAAAGGTTACCAGTTCTAATAATTCCCAATCCTTTACTACTACAAACTGGGCAAAGAATCTTTTTTTTTTACTATGCAGATGTGAAAGCTGTGGATATACTAAAGGAAAAAGTTCTAAATATAGTATTACAGGGAGTTAGGAAAATAGGAAGAAAAAAGGATGTTGAGTTTCAAAACAGCAATTACTCTTTTATTCTGAATATTCCATGTATTTACACATGTATTCCATGAATATGTACATAATGGTTTGTAAGAGCAGGGTTATATACACTTTTAGAAAAGTACCCTATGAGATAAATGTTCTGTGTTGACTCTTGGCATATATCATCATGCAGGGGTTTGATTCCTGGGAAGGTTGGTGTAGGTTGAGTAAATTTTTTTATTAAATTTTATATTTTCAGTTTTATGATTACTGGCTTACAATTTGTTTATTCCATATACCAGGCAGTTTTGGTTATTCCATCTGTGGCAGACCTCTCTATTTTTCTGTCTCCTTGATATCTCTGTCAGTTCCCAAGGAACATGTGCCTATTTGCTTTTCCACTAGAGAACAATACCATAGAAAAACCTCAGGGGACTGGGGGAGGGAGAGGGAGAGATAGGATAATAGTAAACTCTAATGCTTGGTTAATATAAGTAAGATCTGTCCACTTGATTTGTATTCCTCAATTTTCACACAGAACAGACCCTTTACCTGCACATGAGGTAATAAATTTGGACTGTCTCTCCCTGTGGTAAGGGAAGCAGACCACAGCTACTTTATAACCAGCAATTAGCCCCTGGGTTTCAGGAATTTTCTTTCTTTTTTTTTTTTTTCCTAAGCGCCAGTCCCTCCAGGAAGTTCTGGGAAAACAGTTTGGAAAGGATTGTTGGGGGGAACACGAATCCTGTTATAAAATGTGCTGCTGTCTCACAATGGACACCCGGATTGGCTCCAATCTGCCTGGATGATTTAGGGCTTCTGAAGGCCTTGTTACATAGGAATAGGAACAGAACAGGAGCCAAGAGCAGGGGTTTCCAGATGGTAGTGTTCAAAAATCTCCTAATAGAGAAGTTCCAGCTCTGAAAACCTGATCGCTACTTTTTGCTCACATGTACATCCCTAGAAATCCCAAACCACATGTTAGTCATTTGTGAAAGCAGGAGGAGGAAAGATGGTTTCTTTCTTAATGTTCTACAGGGATGCTTTTCTCCTGACTTCTAGGTGTGATGTTGGTTGACTGTTCAGCACTATTTCCCAACTACTGTGTTGTGATAACCCAAACTTCCACACCTGGATCTGCCTGTGGCATCAGCTATCTCCAATACAAAATAAACCCTATATGTTCCCTCATTATGATAAGAGATCAATTATATGCTTTTTTTCTCAAAACCCTGGATTAAATCAGAGCTAGTTTTTTGTCCAGATCCAAAGATTCCCTTACTTTAGGTTGAACAAATGCAACAAAATATAGAAAATTATTTACAGGAAAGGCATTGGCTGACTTTGTCTTCAGGAAGTTTATCTTTGACTTTATCTGACTTCAGCAATTATTTTAAAAGCAAGTTTTGGAGATAAGACTACACATATTATTATAAAGAAATATTACTTTCATGTGATATTTCAATTCTAGTAGAAGCTTTTTAAAAACAGAGGCTGTCTTTTTGTCTCTTTGTACCTCAACTGTGACTGACACATGATAGGCAGTTAATAATTTTTTATTGATTGATTTAATTTTTCCTTAAATAATCTTGTTATAGTATACTTAATCAACTTTTTTAATTTCATGGATTCATTTACTCTTATTTTATGATATCATCCTTTAAAGATAATTTAGGACATGGTAAAAATAAATTCCCACTAGTTCTTTGGACGGCCAATATTTTTTAAACTTGTTTTCTAAATTTGTGATCATATGCAATCTTTTCTTCCCCTGAGTTCAAAATTATTTATGCTAACATTTAAAGATTTTTAGTATTGGAAACTTTTTTTAATGAAGCGTTGAAGTATACAGTTTCATCATTTAAAAAACCCTAAGAGATCTTGCATGATAATAAATATAAGTGATGTTTTCCATAGATTCAGCTGTTCCTAAGGAAATAAGTATGGTTCTCTAAAATAATTCTCCTCACATCTTGAGAACCTGAAAACTTGCTGGTAGCACAGTTGATTAAATAACAACATGACAAACATAGGAAAGTGCTTCCTATTGTTCCTTTCACAAGACCTTCCATTTTCTATCTCCCTGCACTTTTAATGTGTGTCCCCTATGAATAGACTTCTCTATCTTTACCTTCTGACTTTGTTCAGGTCTCAGCTAAAACCCTGTCTCCTGCAAGAATTTTTTTCTTGACTTCCCCTAAATCTATTGCTTTTTCTCTATGATCACCTCATCCTATTTATTTTTTGGTTTGTAAATAAATGTTTACATGTTGTCAAACTGATTATATTGTAAGCTCCTTCAGAGCAAGGACTGATTTCACCCTTCTTCCTCTCCTTAGCTCTTAACACAAAACCTTGTTGGATGATACTTTGAATATCATACCTCTCCACAGTGATAATACTGACAACAAGAATTAACTAACATGTACAGAGAACCTATAGAAAAATCTTCATTTTCTTCTGGTTTTCTGTGGTCTTGAAAATGATTTCCTTCTGAAGTAGAAACAATATGGATGAGATGGCTATATATTCATTGTAATATTTTGACTAATTTTTCTTCAGTTTTTGCCTGGATTCCATCTGTTAAATTAGTGTGGCCAAAATTATACAGTATTTTAATTATTTATTTGTATGATAGATTGATATCTTTCAGCATTGTCCTAATTCTTCTACTTCTTGAAATCATAGCTGTGTTTTCCCATCTCCTTTCCATCACTCTCCTTTATTATCCCAAATAATGTATTATTTTTTTTATTGTATGACTGTTCAACCTCTTCTATCAAAAAACATCTTTTTTCATTTCTTACTACCTATCTTCTTCTTTGCTGATCTCTTGTTCCTCTGAACCAGAAATATTCTTTGGATTTATAACTGTCTCTGGTACAATGTTCTTTTCATTATCTACCATAACTCTTCATTCATTTGGGTTCCAGTTTCTTTTGCTATATTTTGGATTATTTCCAATAACTCAGCTTTTGAAGTTTCATCCATTGCATTAGCTTTATTCTTATGTGTCTGCTTTATTCAGTTATAACCTTTCTTACTCACTCATCTCTCTTTCTGAACTCAGATTTTTCTCTTTCAAAAAATTCCCTCTTTTGCTCTTTCAATTTTCAATTTTTCCCCTTCAACATTTACTTTATTCCTAATTGCAGAGTCTTTCTCATAATCTTATCTGAATTCCTATTGTGGTTAACCAAGAAATTCTAATTAGATCACAGATATAAAAGGTAGTAGAATGGCTAATTTGTGGTAAATTTTCTAATTTTATTGACTTCAAGTTATTGATTTCAAAATATATTGATGTATTAATTCTCTCAGCTTGTTACTAGCAGTAACATTTTTGGAACAATAATACAATTATAACAAGTATTCTGATATGGATAGACATATAAAGCTGAACTGAATCAGAAAGTTGAACTCAATCCCTGTCTCTGACATATAATGGCTACATGATCCTGAGCAAGTCAGTTAATGTGTGAAAGAATCCAAACACTATTCTAAATCTAGGAGTTATAGTAAGTTCCAATAACCAATGAAATCACAGATGAAAAGTAGGTAGTTTTACTCAATGAATGATTATCTTTCTTTTCATCTTTTCTTTTTCCTCTTGGGAAGAGGAATACAAATTAAGAAACCCAAAACTTTTATGTGGTATTCAGATATTATATTATATTTGGAACTATTTGTTCCTTTCTACTTGTAAATCTGTCAATCAAAATATGGGGAGAAATTTATAGTAGAAGAATGAGAAGTTATATTGATTTCTGTTCACTTTTAATCTTTTCACTATTCCACATGATTCTGTTTCTTTCCTCCATCCTTTTCTCCATTTTTTCCTTCCCTCCCTCTTCCTTTCCTTCCTTCCCTCTCTCTTCCTTTCCTTCTTCCCTTCCCTCCTCCCTCGCTTTCCTCCCTCTTTTCCTCCCTCTTTTCCTTCCTCCCTTTCTTTCTCTCTTCTTTTCCTGTCTTCTTCTCTTCCTTCCTTCCTTCCTCCCTCTCTCCCTTCCTTCGTCCCTCCCTTCCTTCCTTCCTATGTTACCAATGCTATTTGATTTATTATTTTGTCTCATAAAAACAAAATGACAACAAATTATTGGTGGTTATCTAGAATTTTAAAAGCTTTGATGAAAATGTGAATATCGAAGATTAAACTTAAAAGTGTATTCTGTGAACATTTTCCTCTCAAAAATCAATTGTTAATCATTTACCATTTGTTGGTTATAGCAGATATAAAACTTCATTACTTTCCTTCCACTATAAGATTGTTTTAATTAATTAGATGATTTGAGACAAGATCTCTTTAAACAAGTGTGGCATGAAGCTTCTTTTCTTTCTTTCAGAGGCAAGTGGGGTTAAGTAACTTGCTCAGTGTCCCACAGTTAGGAAGTGTTAAGTTTTGGAGGCTGCATTTGAACTCAGGTCCTCCTGACCCCAGAGCAGTTGTCTATCCACTTCCCCTGGCATGAAACTTTGAAAACATCATATCCTAAACTTTTTTGTACAGAAGGGGCTTGTATAAAAGCTATGCTTTAAGTAAGGAAAACTGTGTACTCTTACTCCTTGCTTTGTTTTATTAGAACTTTTTTTGTGAAAAGATGAATTTAAATCCTAGTTTTTTTATATTTAATACATCACACCTGTTGGAATTTTGGCAAATTATCTTTCTAAGCCTCAGTTTCTTCATCCATAAAATTTGATCAGATGGAAAGACTTTTCCAAAGGCTTCTTCCATTTCTAAAATGTTTTCTAGTTTTCTCTGTTCAAATAATTAACAAGCATTTATTTATTACCTACTGTGTTCTCAATACCATATATAGGAATAGAAAGACAAAAATTAAATTAAACCTGATCTTAAGGAGCTTATATTCTATAGGTCTGTTTATTTTTCAATGAACATTTATTCATTAAACATTTACTCAAAAACATTTATTAAGTAACTATTAACTCCAGGAACTACAATAAGTACTTATTTGTATATATAAATATATATATGTATATATATATATATTTAATTTTAATGTCATTCCTCTTTATGAACTTCTTGAGAGAAAGAACTGTTTTTCCCCTTTATTTTCATCTCAGGCACTTAGCATAATGCATCATAAATATTTTTCTTGGGTTTTTTGTGCTTCTTTTTCAAAGAAGATCAATGCCATCACGTCTTGATTTGTGCACGAGTTAGGGTTAAATGAGAAAGCATTGCCCCAAGTTGTCAGCCTCACTCTCTCTTTAAGAGTCATCAAACTTGGGGCAGCTAGGTGGCACAGTGGATAGAGCACCAGCCCTGAAGTCAGGAGGACCTGAGTTCAAATCTGGTGTCAGACACATAACAGCTATGTGACCCTGGGCAAGTCACTTAACCCCAATTGCCTCAGCAAACCAAAATAAAAAAGAAAAAAAAAAAAAAAAGTCATCAAACTCCAGTGGCAAAAGTCAAGATGACTGATGGCTGCCCAGGATAAAATGGATGATCTTGACAATCTGACCAAGTTGTAAACACTTTACAATGCCTGTTTAAGTCACCTTCATGACTGTTGGAACAGATTGTTTTCATCAAGTAATTCCACTGGAAAAAGTCTTCATGTGTTTTGGGTAAGCATGCCTCTAACTCACCAACATATTCATTCTGGTTAGGCTGCCTGCCAAGATATAGTAAACTTGTCCTGAGTATTATACATTTTTCCTCTTTGGAATTTCTACCCTAAAGGATATCATCATTTTGATAAAATACTGAGTTACCTGGCCTACTATTTCAACCAAAGACAGGCATATCTCACTTTATGTCCTAATTGTCAACCATATTCTCACAAGTCTTGCCTATAGTTTTGCTGATGCAAAAGTACTTACCATCTGTAAATATTTTGTTTACATATAGTTATTTTCATATTGTCTCTCCTATTAGATTGTGAGTACCTTGAAATTAGCACCTGTCTTTTGTTTAATGTGTATCCCTGGCACTATGTGACTGGCACACTGCAAGTACTTAGTAAATGCTTATTGATTCACTAAATCCCCATATTCCCTGGTAGGAAAATGATTAAATCTTCACTATTGTTCCTGGAAAGGATGTATTAATTTATTTTCCTGAGGCCTCACCATTCCTATAACATTGTACCATCTCTCTAACATCCTCAAGCAAAAGACTCTCCTTTGTCACTATTTATGTAACTGTCCTCAATTAGAATGTAAGCTCTCAGAAGTAAAGAAGTGTTTTTGCTTCTAGATCTCTAAATCTTGTGCCAGGGAACATAAAAAGTACTTTGTATTCATTGTAAAACTTTCTTTAAATCTTTTTTCCTTTTTATCAAATAGAATAATTTATGGTAGAAAAAATGTGATCTGGAACAGCTAGGTAGTGCAGTAGATGGAGCACTAGCCCTGAAGTTAGGAGGACGAGTTCAAATCTGGCCTCAGACACTTAATACTTTCCAGCTGTGTGACCCTGGACATGTCATTTAACCCCAAATGTTTCAGCAAAAGAAAAAAATGTGATCTCTAGATGATCTGTTCATCTCTCAAAATATCAGGATCAGTGACAATAAATCTGTAATAGTCATGAATTTTCTAAGTTAATTATAATAGCTTTAATTTTTTTCCTAATTAAAATCATAGTACATATATAGAACTATTCAAATAACTACCAATATCACTTCCAGAAACAGTAATGAAAATGTTTAAATCTACTACTTTCAACTAGCACAAAGTTCAAACTCTGATTATCATAAGCAATTCACACTTCAAGAACATCTGCAACTTTACAAAGGCTTTTCTCTCCATGACTCTCGTGAAGTAAATATTATCCACATGAGGATAATGAGGAGAATGAAGCTCAGAGGCATTAATCAACATATACCTGTTCATGTAGATAGTTGAATGACATTAAAAGGAACTCAAGCCATTTGATTTCCAAATCCAGTATTCCTTTCACTGAAGCACCATGATGATCCAAATCACAAATTTGTACTATCCAATGACAATAATTGGAAAGGAATGTGAGACATTGATTCTTAGGTAACACTGGCTCACTTCTGGATGATATAAACTATCAATGTTTTCCATTTATTTTAATCATCCCTTTGGCAACAATAGTTGTTGATCTATTATTATAAGAATAAAGATAATTGCATGTATTTGTTGGAAAAAAGTTTCCCCCCCCCCAAGATAATTTAAAAAAAATAAATCTTCAAAGCAAGGAGTCATTAATGGTTTTGGTATTTGTATACATTCTCAAACAGAATCAAAGTAATTGATGGCAATAATGATAATGTGTGTGAATGATTGTTTTATAGTTTTAAAATCACTTTTACTTGGATGTATCACTTAATCTTGCTAACAAACCTATGATTTGAACCAGTTGATTATTGACCTCATTTTAGAGATGAAAGTTGAAATGAATGCTTCCCTAAGGTCACGTGACTATTGAGTAGCACAATTGGAATAGAACTGAGGTCTTTTGATGAATGTCAGGGATTTTCCCTTAGTCTTTGTTGTTTCTACAGATTTTAATCCAATTCACTACTTAAATTTAAGCTAAAAGACAGAATTAATTCTATACCAGCCCAAATTCTCCACAAAGTTCCTACTTCAGATTATTATTTATGGAAAATGAGAAGTAATCTTTGGTTTTCAAAGGTTGCAAAATGTAATGCAATTTATAAATTTGTCAGCCAAAGCAATTCTCGAAAATTACATAGTGAATTACAGAGGGATTGTGATCTATGTCTATGTAGGCAGAATTCCCACCAAGGAAATCACTTATCCTTAAGGTGTCTAAATATGAAATGTAAATAAAAATAAATAAAATAAAATAAAAAATAAATAAAATACAGACTTTGCCTAACTGAAAGAGTCAGGCTTCCTAAGATTTAATCTTATGTGATATCAGTCAAGTTATTTTAGTTAACTTGTCAAATGAAAATAATTATGTCATCCTTACCTTACTTAAAAAATTCTTATGAGAATATAATCAGGTAATAAATATGCAAAGTTACAGCAGAATAATTATTAGCAGTTTCCTCTCATAAAGCCTCATCCTCAAAAGGGTTAACCCTCTTTTCTTCCAAAACACATTTAGAAAGATGAAGTCAAATATCCACCCCTTATACTCATACTATTTAACACTCCCCTCCTTTCCTTTGGTCACATCTCTGATGGGCTATGGCTTCCTCCTTGAGAAATACTGTGAAAATTAAGATCTTAATTTCCTCTGCCATTTTGCATATGCTCCCTCTCATCTGGTTAACTTTTAATAAGTGAATCTCCTAATCCCATCATCCACTTTTCTTCCGCGTTAGCAAGACTAATAAAACAGGAAAATAAAATAAAAAAAAAAGAATGTGATGTGGAGGAAGGAAGGAAAGTCCCCTGATCGCCCCAGAAGGAGCTTTTCTTGGTTAACATGACTCTACATTGTCCCCCTGAATAATGTAAAATTTGTTTTGTTGTACCCTGCAGAGCTCCCCCATTCTCAATTTCCCAGGATAGTGGCAGTACCGAGTTGGCACAAAGTAGCAGAAATGTCATTTTTTTAATTATGTGGTTCTGAGGGGAATCTATTATCTACCGCTGAGATGCTGAAATCAGAGGATTTATCTCTAAGGCAGCTCTGTCTACAATCTAGAATATATATCTCTTGTCACTGCAGGAAATAGAACGAAAGGATGTTTTTTATTTCTGGTGCCTTATGTTTATAAATTCATTCTTTTAAGATTTGCCAGTGAAAGGGAATAAAGTTCTGATGCATCTCTACATTCCCTGAGTCCCCTTTACTCTGTGAAGGTTGTCAAAGGTCATGTGGGATCTATTTATCTTTGGTCAATATAAATTCTTAGATTCCCAACAAGCCCTCAGTCTATTCACAATAATCAAACTAGGTTAGGTATTACCATTGACAATAAAATGTAAACCAATTCATGTGAAATAAACTGGGGCCACAGACCAGTTAGGCAATCAGTTTACCTTAATTAATATGAATGCAAAATGCTCTTTTGAATTTCCAGCTAGATGTTTGGGGCCTATTTGAAACATACCCTTTTTCTGATCTCATGCTATGTATTTTCATGTAAATGTAAACCAATACATATACCTACCAGCCTGCTTTCAACAGTTCTACGTTATTTTCCCCCTTAAGGTATCAAGACTAATGAAAGAACTTCCTTCATGTTCTTTCTTTTTTTTCTTTTCCTTTTTCATTTCTTCTTTTTTTTTTAAGTCTATCAAATTCATTATGTTCACTGCTCTGCATGTATCAGGGCTCGAAGCAATTCAGATCTATTAACCATTAGCTACAAGCTAAGTGCTTTTAAACCAAACCCATGCAGTTTATTTTAAATTAACGTATGTTTTCTATATTTTATTTAAAAAAAGTTTTGAAAAGAAATTGACCAAAACACCAGTAAGCATGTTAATAACTGCACTGCCCTCTAGTGTTTCCTTTTGGTAACAACATACTAATAGCTATTTAAAAATTGTTCATACTCCAAAGCAATCAGATATCAACAATTGAATTTTTGAGATTTTTTTTCTCCCTGAAAATCAAATGTTACATATAAAGGAAAGTTTCTTCCTCAAGCCAGGGGAATCTTGAGTCATATGAATAAGAATTGATATTCACAATATATTTCTTCTTTATTAAGGAAACATATATATATATACATACATATATGTATATACTAGGCTGGAAGCCACTCATAACATTGAGTGTGGAATCCCAGCAGAGATTTTTCAAAAAGAATATTTAAGCTTCTGAAACATTTCTAGGTGTGTGTGTGTGTGTGTGTGTGTGTGTGTGTGTGTGTGTGTATGCTCATATGTGCTCATTCCCAGTCAAAGTAGAAAACATTTCAATTCTCTGTCATTTACTGGAATAGATTTGATTCAATTTGATTAGATTCAGATGACTTTTTTTTAAGTGCCCAATATGTGACAAGACACTGATAGGAGCAGGACATACAAATGTAGATGGAATCCAGTAAACCATGAATGTTCTGACAGACTTCTCTAAAGCAATGAGAGGTTAAATGATTACCTCAGTTTGACTTATCTATTATGTGTTAAAGGTGGTAATTAATCACTGAATAACATGATCTCTTTATAAGTTGAAGAGAAAATGCTAACCTGCACAAACAAAGGAAGTTTTTTATTATTAGTGGTCTATGATTTTATAAATATTGCTTGGCTGAGTGAAAGGAATTTGCATTCATAATTTTTTTGAATGGAAACTCAATGTAGAATCTCTCTCTAAAAAAACAGTTTGCAACTTGAGCGTCATCTAAGAAATTAGTAGACTTGTCTGAAGTCACATGGTATGGTCTGAAATTTTTGATTTGAATTCAAGTTTTCCTAATTGTATACTGTTCTATCTCACATTCACATAGGTTTGATTATAAAAGTGTTCTAATAAATAATAATAAGTTAGTGACATTTACATAGCATTTTAAGATTTTCAAAAATGTTTTATAAATATAATTGAATTAATCATTTAAAAAATCTGAAGGTAGATGGTTTTCTTTCTTTAATTGATAGTAAAAAAAAAATAGAACTTTAGAAAAGTTAAGTGATTTGCCCAGTGTAACATGCCTAATAAGGGCATAAATTTATTTCTAACTCAAGGCACAGAATTCGATTTATTATACAAGCTAACTGCCTACTTAGAAATGTGTCTTTCTCTAAAGGCAAAGTAATAATGCCTTTATGAATAATGCATGGATTAATGAACAAATGTTACAAACAACAAATAAATGATCAAGACAAAAAAAAAAACAAATGATTGGTTAAAAGGCTTAGAAAATGAGCAAATAGACAATCACAAAATAAATATAAATATAAAATTAGCAATTTTGAATATATAAAAAATGATATAAATTTCATAAAATAAAATATTTTAAAATAAAATCAATAAAACAGGTAATTTAGGACAACTGAAGAAAATTATAAATTGTTAAAATAAGATCTTTTCAAAACAAAAAAAAAACATAGGATAATAGATATTGAGCTAGACTAAAACTATGAGGCTTTTTATTTTACAGATGACCACAGTGAGGGTCAGAAAGGTTATTTTTTTTTCCTGTGTGAAAATCTAATAAGGAAATCTGAGAAACTTTCAAACTTAAATATTTTTGAGTCAATCCAGCAGTTTATATAATAGGTATGCGTGTATGTATATACACATGCATTTATCAGAATGTAATGTACACAGTTATATGTCTGCAATGTTAGAAGTTGAAAATAAGTGGATGTGTATCTACAAAAATATTGAATACTTAAACTAGGAATTAGGAAACTCAAAAAAGCTACTCTAAGAAAAAGAAATTGATGAAGTTAAAAGTCACCCAGTTTAGCAAGAATTTCAAGCAGATGGTTTGCACATGAATTGAATATATAAAAAATACTAAATACCTATGCAGTCTTTTCTCCCCACCCCTCCTTAAAGCTTTTGATAGAAGGAAGGTCAACAAAATCCATTTTATGAGACAAATATGGCTCTGATATTCAAACCAAAGAAAAACAAAGCAGAGCAATAGAAATATAAATCAATCTCAATATGGGATACCAAAGCAAAAATAAGTAAGTACATACATACATATGATATTCACAGAGTGACTACAATTTTATATACCCAAAATAATTTACTAAGATTAATTCAGATGCATATTAGGCCCTAGAGCCAAAGTTGTTTTTAACATTAGGAAAACAATTAGGATATTATATCACATAAAGCAAAACTTATTGCTAAATATTACATGATTGTTACAATAAATAGCCAAAATATTTTTACAAAAATATGACTCATCTTTGTGCTATAACATTAAAGATTGTATAATAGGAACATTGTTTTCTAATATATTCAGAACCACATTTTTACCAAAATGAAATCATAACCTCATGGCTAGAAGGGATGTCAGAAGCCATTTAGAAAAAAACACAAACACTTTATATCATGGAAGTTGAAAAATAAGAGCTAAAATTATTATTAATGATATAACTGGGAAAATTTGCAATACAAATAGAGATAAAGTAAGAGTGTCACTTTTCTTTACTGTTATTTGACATAGTACTCAAAATTTTAACTATAGTAGTAATAAAAGGGAATGAAATTAAAAGCATTAAGTGTGTGAGTGTGGATGTGTATACATACACACTCATCTACCCCAAACATACCCATATATATGTATATATATAT
>JAJPUD010013816.1:555-42825 GCA_023553655.1 Myrmecobius fasciatus | reverse complement strand
TTTTTTTTTTTTGTAGTGTGCTATACTCTTCATGGTAGATAGATAGTAGATAGAGATAGATAGATAGATAGATAGATAGATAGATAGATAGATAAATTTCCCTATTTAACCCATTCCTAATATGAGTAGGTTTTCAGAGCTATCAGCCTTCTTCCCCCATCTAATGCCTCTGTAAGATTTCTTTCTCTGAACCTCACTTGTATAATATAATTTACTACTTTTATCTTTTCCTAGATAGTTTTGCTTTTTAGCATCAGGCCAAACTCATCTCTGCCCCAGTCTTTCTTTGGAACTATTCAATTACTGATGTCAGTCTTAGACACATTATTAACATTTCCACATATAAACATAAGCAGTTTGTCCTTTTCAAGTCCCTTGAAATTAGTCTTCGAAATTGTCTGTTATATGTTAAATTTTCTATTAAATTCAGTTTTGGTTTAGAAAAAATCCTGAAAATCTCTGAGTTCCTTGAATGTCCTGGGTTTTTTTTTTTTCATTCAATAATATGGTTAGCTGGATATGATATTTTTGGCTTCAGGCTTAATTCTTTTGATTAATAATATATAATATTCCAATATATTACTATTCCCATAGTAAGTTTCTATGGTTGTATTCTTTCTTCTTTGCTGGTTCATTTTTTTTTTAATGAGAATTATTAGTGTAGGCACTTCTAATTCTGGAGTGGGGGATGGTGTCCCTAGCTTTACTTCTGCTTGCCTCTCTGACCTGGACCCCCAACCAAAAGCTCCCCTCTCCTCCAAGTGCCAGCAGCATCTCAGCAGTGGGGTTCCTTATCAAGAGAGGTTCCCTCAGCCTTTCCAGGTTCAAACCTCCAACTTCCTATGCTGTCTGGAGAATGAAAGTTCTTGTAGTTGTGGCTGAGGCTACCTTTAGAACCCAGCTAGCCCTTGGGCACCCACCTTGCTGTTTCTGTGGATCTAGCCTGCCAGTGTTTACACTTCAAATTGTCTTAGGAGGATTCCTATCCTGCCTCTAGTCTTATTTGTTTCTTATCAGTCTTAAGTTTGCCCTGAGACACAGTTCTGTTTCTGGGAAATCTGGAGAGCTTGGAATTCTGACCTACTCTGCCATCTTCCCAGAATCCTCCCCAAGATGATTTTTAACCCCAAAATAATATTTTATTTCCATTTATTCCTCTTTAACTTTTTTATTCAATTTGACCCAAAGTTCTTATAAATCAAGATCTTTTTGAATGTTGACTCTGTCATCCATTGTGTCATTCATCCCTCCCAAATTTCATGTCATTTTCCCAAATAGGGTGAGGAAAAGTTGGACCCAATTGAAAAATAACAATAGATTCGTATAATTCAGATCACTCAGAAAAACATAAAAATGTTGAAAACAACAGAAAAATAAAGCATTTATCCATCCCTGTGATCCTTTATTTTGTCTATAGAAGGAACAAGGGAAGTAATAAATAGGATAAGAGCAATTGAAGGCAGAGGAAGAGAAATAAGAAAATTCAGTGTCATATAAATGATGAAAAAAGAAACTTTCAAGAAGCATTCAATTGTGTTACATGCCCAAATGAGGTAAAGGAGACAAAGAAAAGGGAGAAAAACAAAAAAGGGGGGTCCATTAACTTATTTAATGAGTCATTGGTAACAAACTGTCTGAATAGACTCATGAATGTGAACATCAAATCACTTATGTTTGTTTTTACTTTTTAATATTAAAATGTAGGATCATGGAAAGTTAGGCATTGAAAGAACAGGTAGAGAACACACATTTTACATGATTTGTGAGTAAAAAGGAAGTAGAAATATTCAACAGTAGCTATACTACTGTTTAGAAGAAGGTTTAGAATAATCTTCCTTTTGGTTTTTCTTCAGAAAACTTAGAATAAAGACAAATAGTCCTAAGGCCTCAAGGTGATAATGCACAATGAATTGATTCAAGAGAAGAAATAGATTTAAATTCAGAGTTGTAGAGAGCATTACATGCCTAATTCATAGGCTCATAGATTTAGATCTGGAAGAGAATTTAGACATAAAACTTCTTGATTTTATAGTTGAGAAATTGAAGTACATAAATACACATAGATATTAAATGGTAAAGCTAGTATTTTGTTGATACTCTGATTCCAAATTCAGCATTCTTTCCTTATACCATGTATCATCTTCCCAAGTTGCATCAATGTCTTGAAACAATTTGTTTTGAAATGAATGAATGATTGCTTTTAAGCTCTTACTTATCACCAAAATTCAACAAGTTCCTATGTGATCACAATTTTTTATCCATTTTTATGTACTTCTCTGCCTTTTACTATACTTTGAAATATCCATCTTCCCTGTTCTCCCATTCTATAATTTCTGCTCCTACTTCACTTCCTCCTTGACTCCATTTCAACATTGTACTCCCCATTCTTTCCCCTCCCTTTTCTTCTGCCACACTACTTCCTTCTTAATCTCTAGCCATTTGTAAATTACACTATTTTGTGTTCCTATTCCTGAATGTTGCAAAAAATAAAATAAAATAAAATAAAATAAGTCATAAAGCTTTGCCAGCTGGATCCACTAAAAGCTCAACTTGGTTCTCATGGTACTCTATCCTCAAACTTCATAAACTAGACCCTACTCACTCCACACCAACCTCTCCTTTCTCAGCAGATAGCATTATTTCACACTTTATCTAAAAGATTGAACTAATTGAGGGTCAGAACCTTACTGAGAGTCAGCAGAACAAAGTGGAAAGAGTACTGGATCTAGAATCAAGGTCAAATCTGGCCTCTTAATCATTTCTAATTATGTCAGTTTTCTTATCTGTAAAATATGGAAAATCCCTAGAGTTTCAGCTAGTTTTGTTGTATAGATAAAATGAGATACTATGTATGCTATATATCTATATTTATGTATATAAAATATAATATTCTTTCCCTCCTATTTCCCTCTCAACATTCTTGTTTTTTTTTTCCCTTTTGTATAAGGTGACCATCCTCATCAAAGCTAATCTTTTCATTTTTCTCACTAATCTTATCTATCTATTTTAATTGTATTTCTTTCCCTACTACTTCATTGAAACTGCTCTCTTAAAAGACATTAATGACCTCTTAATTGCCAGAATTCAGTGGATCCTTACAGCATTCAACCCCCCTGATTTTTCTGCATTGTTTGATATAATTCAGAGACAATCAGTGGTGCATCAATTTAGTACCAAGCAATTGTCAGACATTGTGCTGTGCAATGGCAATACAGAAACAAAAATGAAATATCACATGATCTCAAGAACTTTTTATTCTATGCAAATCATTTAACCTCTGTCTGATTCAGTTTCCTCTACCATAAAACCAAAAAAAAAAAAATAGCATTTGTTTTATAGGGCTGCTGAGATGATTAGATGAACTAATATTTGGAAAGCATTCACCATAGGGCCTCAAACATAGTAAGCACTTAATAAATGCTTGTTCCTCTTCTATAGAAAGTTTCTTTTTTCTTTAGGATTTAGTTTAGGTTCCACCTCCTCCATAAAACCTGTCCTCACCCCCGTTAAAAAATAATTTCTGCCTCTTCAAATTTCTCATGACACTTTTTTGAGGTTTACTCCATTTTTCTTATCAAATTGTCTGTGGTATCACACTTTCCCCCAAAAGACTGTAAAAGACTGGAAGGAGGCAGAGATTGTAACATTTTTCAGATATATATCATTATACCCATCACAGTACCATAACATAAAAGGAAATTAATAAATGTTAGTTGAATTACATTGAATTAATATGTGAACACTTTCTGCGTAGCAACTAATTTAGCAGTCAAAGTTGTATGAATATTATAAGAATGTAGGTGAAGATTTTAATTTTAATTTTGGTATCCTCAGCACCTGACAAAATACCTGGAACAGAGAAGGTGATTTAATATTTGTTGAATTAGCTTAGATTGAATTGGATTTCTTGAACTGTCATCTCTAAAAACATTTTAATTGAATTTGAGATCCCACTATCTCCAAAAATAAGCACCCTCCTTCTCAGTGTCATTACATTGCTTTCTGATTATCTATTATTAAAATACACTAAAATTATTTGAGGTATAACAAGTTATAATTACTTTAAAAACTCGTAGATAAATTATAAGGCCGCAAGACATAGAATTGAATTGAGGTTGACTTCTTTTCTCTAAAACCTTTGAGAAATATGTCCTCAGAAGAAATACAACTTAAATATATATATATATATATTCAAAATTGGGGACACCCCTGGCATCCTTGAACTCTACCAGTTGGCCCAGTTTATGGTGAGGATTCCAAGGTGATCACCAAGAATTGTCAATTTTTCTATAAAAGAAACCAAATATCAGAATTCCTGGATTCAGAAATCCCAAATGTCTTCTTCCTAAGACTACATAAAAAGTGTCAAAATAAAGTTGAGTATTTAACTGAGAAACTTGCAAGTGTACAATGTTATTATCTATTTAGGAGACTATTAATATATTTCAGTGTATGTAACTTTTGAGGAATAATTAAGCAATATCATTCTAATAAAATTCATCAGTGTGTCTGATCTGCTTGAATATGTCTATATCAGCATTTAGAAGCCATGTTTGATCACTTATATTTGATCAGTTTGTTTAGGGAACTGTACTGTGTCTTACTCAGATTTTCACTAATTGATTCTTAGGTCCTGCCAAAATTAGGGTGCTTGCTTCTAGGACAATTTTACAAAAAAGCCGTTTAGGAGGTGGGTGCAATTTCATTGCAACAACCCATATTCTATGGATTTTGTATGAAATAACTAAGTCAAGGCAAGTCAAAGAAAGCAGCATTGTTCCAACGCCCTGTTTTTCACAGGCCTGCATTCATATCTCATCCTTGTTGTTTGCAGGAGAGGCAGATGTGAACCAGAACAATGGACCCTCCTCTAAGGGCACAGCGGTGACAGACTCCAAGAGTACAGCGGACCCAAAGAATGCCTGGACTGAAGCCAACCCAGCTGACACCGTGGGTCGCCCCCACTTGATCCGCCTCTTTTCCCGAGATGCTCCAGGAAGGGAGGACAACACCTTCAAAGATCGGCCCTCAGAGTCAGATGAGCTTCAGACCATCCAAGAAGACAGTGCAGCAGCTTTGGAAGGCTCAGAGTTGATGGCTTCACAGAAAAGATCTTCTCAGAGGCACGGATCAAAATACCTGGCAACTGCAAGTACCATGGACCATGCTAGGCATGGATTCAACCCAAGGCACAGAGACACGGGTATACTTGACTCCCTGGGCAGATTCTTTGGAGGTGACAGGGATGTGCCCAGGAGGGCCTCGGGCAAGGTGAGCTCTGAGGAATAGAGGGACCGCAGCAAAATGTCTACTCATTCGTTTTTTAAATTAAGAAAGCTAAGAGACAGAGGGAAAAAAGGAAGTAAATTAAGTCAGTACCATGGAGCAAGAATTAATTTAACCAGCAGACAGTGGGTATTCCTTGGGCTTTATGCAATGCTGTTTCTTGCTTAAAAAACAAACAAAAAAGAAAGCAAAATAAATTAACAGAGTAGCACAAGGAAGTGTTCTTTGCTACTTAGAGCATTTTACCTAGTCCTTTCCTTCTTGAGGGCTGGAAATCGGGATGGGTTTTGGGAAGTTGGAGAATTTTGTGAATCCCTGGTTTGTAGTGTGGGGTAGAATCTTTGGGCAATGCAGAAAGATGTCACCATGTGCTTTGGGGGATTTTTGTGATTGTTTTCTTCTACTCCCAACATATCCCGAGTTGTTTTTTTCCATCTCCTTCGTTTGTTAGAATAAATTATGACTTTGCAGTAATATAAAGGGGAATTTGAAGAGGTCTGTAGCATATATTCTTGAAATCTCTGATGTGTTTTATGTAAACCTGCTTTTTTCTTTCTCATCTGTCTAGTAAGAGAAGGGGAATTGTCTATATGTGCAAAGGAAGGCTTTATTCTTAAGTGTATTATTCCATAAATTAAACCATAGAATTTGTGACCTTTAGTGAGTGAAAATATATATTTAGTAGATAAAACTGTATGCCAAGAAATGCTCCTGTTGTGTAGCACAAGGTAGCAGGTAGTGATAGCCCTAGAGCTCCCTGCTCTTGCCTTTGATGAACTGAGTGGTCTGCAGCTATTACTGAATTAAAGAGCCTGGTTCCCAGATAGCAGTTCCAATATTTTTAAAGTGATTTTCATTTGATTTCCAAATACTGAACTTTTATTTGTTCTCAAAATAAGTGCCTAAGTATTGACAACTGTTTCTTAGAATGCAACTTTTTCCCTGAATGTATATTGTGTTTATGACAGTGTTTTTTTTTAACCTGCTTTTGGGGATTTCAAGGAATTATAACAAAAAAAATTTAATTCCTTCCTCAATAATAACATCTCTCTCTAAAGATAATAGCAGTGGTGATATAGTATTTATTGCTAGAAGCATCTTATCAGGTAGGATGAAGGTGAAATTCCCTTCATCCTTCACTGAAAGTTTTTAAAATTTGATTCAGGATTTTGAAAGTAATGCTACAGTGCTTCATTGTAATAGAGCGTGCCTATTAGAAGCCCATTCTAATTAATAAAAGGTGTATATTGGACTTTTATGTATGCATGTCAATCTCATTTTTATATTGGAACACTAAGGCTTAAGTATATTCATTTATATAATGGATCTGTTCAGTCCCAAGACCACTATAAGCATGGGGTCTGTCATCTTCTATTTGTAAAATACACTCAGAATAACCCAATTGCTTATTAAATTCATTTTCTGGTAACTATGCCACAGTGGCTGTTCAAGCAGGCTTTTTCTGAGGCTTTCTTGGACTGCTTTCCTCCCCTGCAACAGTAGTCATCCTATCTGACCTATTTTTAAACTGATGACAATTTGCAGTGGTTTCCAAAGAACATTTCATAAACCACAGTGGATTGCTGTGGATTCAGTTGACCAATTCAAGTCTTTCTGTTATGTGAAATACTTTATTGAAGAGTATCACCAGTTTTGAACCTTAATTTTTTTTTGTAACTCAAGGGAACAGGTAAATTGTATTTGATCTTACACATGAAAGATTAAGTAGCTGGGTTCTATATATTAGAAAATAAATTTCATTTCTGTAGAAGTAGTTTAAGCTGGATAAAAACTGTGGATTTGTTTATAAGTCATTGTGAAAATGTATCTCAAGCTGAATCTGTACATATATATTTACAGTTTAAGCCTGTTCTGTACTTACATCTGCCAGTGTCTGAAGGAGTCATTCTCACCACAAAGGTGCTTATAGACCACCAAGTATCCAGATGAATCAAAACTTTTCTAACAGATCTTCTCTTCTTAAAAAAAAAATCAAGCATCCTTTAAAATAACTGCTTTTTAATGTTTGAAATACCAATTCCAGCGACTGTGGAATGTTGGCTGTGGATGATTTTTGAACCATCAGCCAAGAACATCCATACTTTGTTACAACTTATAGCTACAGAAACATTCAAGTTCATTAGCCACACACTCTTAGACAGTTCAATGGACTATCCTTGCTGAAAGCAAAATATTGGCAATATTTGGTTAGACTCAATTCTTATGCTTTAAATTCCTTGCTTATTTTAAATAGTGGAAAAGTAAGACTAATATAACTGTGCTTAAGAGCCATTGTGAGACTCTCGTGTATTCATGGTGGTGATAATCAATTAAAATCATAGTGTTGTTTTGTATTCTTCCTAGAAAATGAAACCAGAATCATATTAATTATTAGTTTAACTAACATGAAAATATTCCAGAGTTTTCAAGGCTTTCAGAAATCGAGATAATTGGAAAGGATAGCTGTGGTCACTAATCACATCAATATGTTGACTGGCTTTTATAAAATATGTTGACCATTTTATAAAAGGCAAAGCCCACTTGACAATAGAATTACCAACCTGCAAAAAAAAAAGATATCTTTTTCAGAGGAGTTTGTAGGAGGATTGATGTTTAGTTGATTAGAAGAAATTTACCATTGACAAGGTTTTTGTACGAGGGGTTGAAAGAGGGTTGGTGTGTTAGGTGGTTTGATTTTCCCTGACCTCTTCCTCTTCCACCTCCCTCCCAGTGATCATACCATGGTGCCACTTGGTGCCATGTTTCAGAACTACCCACACCGGGAACATGGAATGTACTAACAACACTTGGCCTTTGTAAAGCCAAAGAGAGCTGACATTCAGGAAAGTGCATTACCAATTCCCTGATGAAGCATATTCTTTTGAGGGGCAGAGATGAAGCAGGCTTAGGAGAGAACGACCTCCTTTGTTGTAAGGAGAAAATGACTCTTGTTCCCTTGAGGGAAGAGGTTCTCTCATCTGTTGGAATGTTGGAACAATACAAAGAATGGGTAGGAGTTAGGGGTAAAAATAAAACTTACTGGGCTTTTATATTGAAAGAGATTGCCTCCCAACTTCAATTATCTGTCTTTTCATTGTCTGCCACCCATTCCAAATGCCATGTTAATTGACTTCACATTCATTAGTTGAAGCATGAAAAAAAGCCTTGAACATGGAGAACTTGGCTGTGTTTGGTTTTTTTCTCTGAAACTAGTCAGATAAAACCATAGTTATTGCCCTTGCATAGAAGAAAAATGATACAATAATACATAAATTTTTAACACATCACAAATATAGGGGATACATACTCGCCATCATTTTCAGTTACTTTTTTTTTCCTTTTAAAACTACGTTTGTATTGAAATTGGGAGAGAAGAAGCTTCTCAAATAAACAAATCTTTCTCAATTCAAACTTTATTTTCCTTAAAATCTCCCTGTAAAAATAAGCCTCTTTCTGCATTCTGTTGCTATATTTTGTCTTTGTAAACTTTAGAATATAGCACAAAAACATTTTCTCTTTTTTTAAATTTTGCCAATAATTCTGTCAGTTTTGAAAGCATTCTTGCAAGTTAAATTAATTGAATTTTTTTTCTGACTTATTTCCATGTCCCATCCCAATTGGTTTTTGATTCCATGATGACTTAATTCCCTGTTGTTAACATTATGCTACCTTTTGTAAGTCTTACTGCATAGAACATTGTAGCAACTGAGAATAATTTGAAGAACATCAATTCTGAAATTCAATAGATCACTTCAGTATAAATTCCCTAGTCTCATTTTGTCAGCCTATTTGTCATCTTTTCATTTTGCTGCTTGGTAGTGGAACAACATTCATCATTTTAAGAAAATATTTGTGTTTTGTATTGGGTTTTTTGTTTGTTTGCTCTTTTGCTATTAAGTGTTTTATCTACCAGATTCCATTCTCTTTTCTCCTATAAAGTAGTGCATAAGACATTATTGAATCCCACAATTAAATTTGCGAAAGTGGTTAGTACAAAAGAACTCAAAACATGTGTTTGTCAGAAGGTTGAGATGAGAATACCCTTTGAAATCTAGAATATTATTTAATCTCTTAACCTCACACAGACATTTTTGAAGTTTCTTATTGAATTTCCTCATGAAATAATATCATCTTTAAAAAGTTATTGATCATTGGTTACCCAAAACTGGCTCAACTTCCAGAAATTGACTATCTTTCTGTTATCTCAGTTGCCATTGTAATTTAAATAGAACATAGTTAAAAGACCCTTGATTGTTATTGTATTGGCTGTTTATTTGGGTATATTTGCTGTTTAAATAGCAAGCATGTAAATGACCTCTGTATTTAATGGTACTAGAATTGTGGCCATTGTATTACAATGTGATTTTGTTTTGATTCTTTGCTTTATAATAAGCTTGTGCATTTATTAAACTGTTTAATAGAATTGGTGTACTAATTGCTTATTTTTTTAAAAAAATCACTTGATTCGATGTAATAATGACAAAAAAAAATTATTTTTCAGAAGCCAAATGGCTTCCTTGGGTTTCAAGTTGTATTGTTATGACTTTAAGATGTATCAACCATTTAGAAAAAGAGATGGGCATTTGTTGGTTCTAAAGATCTAACTTCTAATTAAATCTTTAAACTAAATTACAGTATATTACAGATTCCTTTATGTATTATAGTTTTATAATCATCATTTTTTCCACATCAACAATTCAAAGTATTCAAATTGTCATGGCTCTATTTTTAACAACATTTCTTTTCAAGCTGTTTAATACTAATTTTCATTATAAAATGCTTGTGTTATTGTTCTTAACATACTGCCTTGTACATAGTAGTGACAATAAATACTTATTGAGCAATTTATGAATGAATGAATGAATGAATGAATGACCTCATGGTTCAGCTCTGTGAATAAATATTTTTCTCTGGCATTAAAGACATTGAGAGGCAGTACATAGAAAGAAAGCCTTAAAGTGAAGAAGACCTGAGTTCAAATCCAGCCTATGACACATGCTAACTGTATAACCATGGACAAATCACTTAACTTCTCAGTGATCTTAGGCAACTCTCTAAGGTAATGTTACAGACAGTTCTATAGGATAATAAATATAGAGCTGGAAAAGAAATAAAATATCATCCCATCAAGCCCCCTTATTTTGGAGATGAGAAAACTGAGATTCAAATGGTTTTGAATTGCCCAGGGTCATACAAGTAGTAAATGGTAAATCTGAGTTCTAAACTCAGATACTCTTTCTCCAAAGTCTCTTTCTCTTGCCCCCATTCTCTAGAAGTTCTATATTGAGAGAGACAGAGACAGAGAGAAGTGGGTCTATTCTCTTTCTCCAGACAGTGGCTTATTAAACAGTAAGATGGGAATCATTTTTTCCCAGATGTAGAAGAAAATTTTGTTGGGCAACCAAGCAGGTTCATCTTGAAAAGACAAGGAAAATAATTTTCAGAGTAGTATTCTGTCATGAGTAGTCTGGGAAAGCCATGAGTAGTCTGGGAAAGCCAGGAAAACCCAGTTTCCATTAGGGAGAAGAGAGAGACAGAGACCGACAGAGAAGGAATAGTAAGAGTTATTGACATTGACTAGAGGTAAATAGTATAGTATTCTTAGATATCAGTGTGCAATTTGAACCCATCACAAAAATAAAGAATTCCAAACAGTTCTAGCCAGTGTCACTGATTTTTCTCTATGACATTAATGATTTACTATTAGACAATTCTGGTTGGTCAATGAAAAACTAAATTTTACTTCTGAATACCCATTTCATTATATTTAAAAGGCAGTTATCAAAATATTACCTTGTTGAGAGACCCAGAGAAAATTATTTGATAATTTAATGTTTTAACTAGACTGGCTCATATATGAAACTCTGTATTCATATATATATATATATACATATATATATATATGTATATATATATGTATATATATATATATATAATGAATTATCAAGATTCTATCTAGGTCCATTATCTTATTATTTTATCTTCTTGATTTCCTATTTTACTACTAACAGGTGTTTGGTTTTCAGATATACTTTGATAAATATTACAAGAAATAAAATATCTTCCTATGAGAGAAAACAGGTATGAGACAGATATTGTTTTTCATTTTTATGTGAGGTACTTTATAGGTACATGAGACTAGTGAAGCCATGAGTTAGCATCAGTCAGAGGGTACTGTTTCCCAGCCATTCTCTGCATTTCCCATTTTGTCCAGCTGTCTCATAAATAGGGGACTAGGCATCATATTATAGATGTCCAGCATAAAACTATCCCTACACTCTGGAAAATCCTATAGCTGGTAAGTCAGAATCATCTTCCCTTTAGTGAAAAACTTGCTTGATAAAGTGAAAATAACCCACATAATTGACTTCCTTAATCAAAAGTCTTTTTTTTTTCCTTTTTGTGTTGTCTTCAGAAGTGAAACTGCTTGCTTTCTTTTACTTATTGACTTCTCAGGAATATCACTTATTGATAGAGAAAACTGAGTTTTGATAGACAATGGCTATTGAAGACATCTACAGAAACATATCTACTAATACCATATTAACATTTTTTTAGATATTGTTAACCCAAAATGAAAGGACACATAATTCTAGCTTTTTAAAAGCAGCAGCTTCACTCATTAAGAGAAAAGAACAGTAGACTAGGATGCCCAGTTGCAGGCTTGAGTTCTGGGGCTCCCTTCCAATTCTTTGTGACAAGATACAATTCTCTTAATCTCAGTATAAAATTAGAGATAATGGATGAGATCGATGTCATTTGTACCCAATATCTAAAATCTCTTGAAAAAGATTATATTTCTTTTCTCTTGCCTTGGAAATCAAATTTTGATGGTAATACATTATTTTAAAGAGGAAAATGGCCATTCCATAAAAATTGTTTTAAGTAACAGCTTTATGCTAAAAAATAACTAATGGGGTTATTTTTTATCAGTAGATTTAGAAAATGTAGTAAATGTATCTTTTATATCCCATCTATGACCAATTCTTGTTCATCCAACTTAAAACCCACTTCCACAATAAAGTCTTTCATGTTAATTCCATAAGGCAAGCACTGAATAAATGTAGTTTCTATTTAACTCTCTACCACCTATCTCTAATTTGTACTGATTTTCTCTTTCCTCTGTTATACTTTTATTCATTAACATAACAATTAAGTAATCTTAAGTATTTCACAATAATATAATGGGGAAATGTCCAAAAGGGGTCCTGCACTTTAGAGCATGTTTTAATTTGTCCTCCCAGATGAGTTATCAAAGTATGCACAATATTCCCTGCCTGGTTTAATTTAACAAAAAAGAAGTTTGGCAAGCCTCCTTCTGGCTATTAGTGAAAGAGGTGCCTGTACTGTAAAGTTTGAGTTTTCTGTTTGGTTGAAGAAGGAATAATGATGTAGGAAAAGCTGAGCCTAGTCTGAGGATACTTTAAAAAGGTTCAAATAGATGATTTTTTTTCTTCTCTTTCTTGGTGAGAACTGCTCTGAACCACCAGTTGGTGGAGAGGTCGGCTGTTCTTTCAGTCAGGTACATTTATTTTCTCTTAATTACCGGTGAATGAGAATCTGGAGATGGAATGATTCAGATTATAATTTTGTGAGCTTTGAAAGGCTGGAATAATCAGACATATATATTATAAAGGCAAACAGATACAGGGTCACACAACTAGGGAATGTTAAGTGTCTGAGATCACATTTGAACTCAGGTCCTCCTGACTTCAGGGCTGGTACTCTATCCACTGCGCCACCTAGCTGCCCCTATAGTCTCTATATCAAGCCACTTGTATTCTTTGATAATCTATAAAATGGATATAGTAAGATCTGCCCTCTCTACTTTGTAGGTTCTTATGAAATTTAAATAAGACAATGGTTAAAAAGCCATATTCATGGAAAGTATATGATCATTCTAGCTTTCACTACAAATCCTAGATTTCTGGTGATTGTCACAGCTGCAGTAAAATAGGCTATGTTAGTTACACAATTTGTAGTGATTGAGAATGTGTTTTGAGATCTTCCCTTGTCTTTTTATTTTTTGAGCCAACTCCTCTATCTTTTAATTATCCATTATTTGTATCTGTTTGCCTTTATAGTTACTCTCACTTTTACTTCTTTCTTGTCTTGTCTTTGTCATTGTCTCAGAGTCTCTGGTTCTGTCTTAATCTCCCCTCTATCTCCTTGTTTTTCTGTCTCTGCTTTTTTCTCTCTGTATAACTGTCATTATTTCTCTCTGCTTTGTCTCTGTTTCTATATCTCTCCATATGTGTCTTCATCTTTCTGTGTGTTTGTCTCTGCCATATCTGTTCTCTCTGTGTCTATCTCTCTGTGTATTTCTGTCTTCTCTTTGTCTTTGCTTTTCTTTTCATTTCTTCTCTTTTATTCTACTGTCTCTATACCTATGAATATCTCTGATTACTTACTCTCCTGCATTTTTTTTCCTTTTCCCTGCTTGCCCAGGATTAGTTCAGTATTTAAGGAAAAAGAGCATCCCCACAAGTTCTTTTCTTCCGGGCTTTATCAGGAAGGGCTGAACTAGACTGAAATCCTTGATTTGATTTCCTTACTGGCAAACTCCCTAGCTGAAACAAAATACTTCCTCCAGCAACTAGCCTATATTAGTGGCTTATCCCTGTGCTATAGAATCATGGTAAGTACTTGAACACAGGAAGGCCATGCCTATGATGACCATTATATCCAACTAAAAAGGAGAGAGCTGAGATTGTCAAAGAAGCACTGTGCTGTGCTGTGGCTTACTGAGAAAGTACTCACTGCATTTGGAACCAGAGGATCTACGTTTGAATCTTTGTTTAGCCATCAACTGACCAAGAGAAGTTACTTTTTTTAATCTCTAGATTTCAGTTTCTTCATCTGTAAGGAGGAGGTTGGGCAAGATGATCTCTTAAGCATGTTTTCTGCCTTAATGCCTATGTTCTTTTTGCAAAGCCTCCTTAAAAAATCAGCTTTCTTTTCTTGAAATCACAACTGCCCCCAGAATATCTAAGGCATGTTCTTGAAATGAAAGGAGAGAGACAATTTCCTACTCAATGAGTTCCTCTTCTTGCTCAGTGTGTATATGTGTGTGTATGTTTCTAAAACAACTTTTAAATTTCCCTAATTGCACATCCTAAAATATAGAACAGCAGTAAATATAATGAATAATAACTATGTGACTTAATTTCAGTTCAGAGGAAGCTGAGTTCACATTCATTGCCAAATGACATTAATGGATCATAAACACAAGCCACTAAAGAGGAGAGAAAAAAAATTAAATGGAGGAGAAAAGTTCCAAAGCAGGAAAAACACTTAACAGAATTGTGAAGAGCTTCACTTGAGTTACTTTTAGGAGATGGACAAAACTGCAGGATGGGCCTGCCCACCATGATTCAAGTGCCAGGCCATGATATCAATAGTAAATTAACAGTTTTAAAGTAACAAACAATAATAATAGATGTATTCCTTCTTTGTAAAGATATGTTGTTTCTAATCATCATAATTATAACAGTAGCAATAACAATAAACAGGTACAGCTACTGCTAAACTAGTTTGGCAGAATGGGGTTTCCTGGAATCTTTGTCAGTAGGTTGCATTGATTTCTACCCAGAACCTCAGCTTAAGTAGCCTTGCAGTGAGAGAAGGCTGTGGACTTCCCAGTGTTCTTTCTTTCTTAAGATTTAAGTTCAGGACTACAGATGGAAGTTGGAAGACACCTTAAAGATTATCTAGTTTGAACTTCTTCACTTTACAGGTAAGGAAAATGAGGTTGAGAAACTAAGTAATTTGTCTGAGACTATCAGGCTAGAAAAGGTTTGAACTCAGGTTAACTCAAAAATCAGCTCACTTTCCACTATTTACAACTTAAAATTAGAAAAGAAAATTAAGCTTATGAGATTTTGGTTCACTGAATGACATCCATCTGTCCATTCTTTCTTCTTAAAAGATTTGTAATGCAAGTTATAGTAGTTTGGGAAAGGATGGAAAAAAAGGAAGAACACGAGTATTTTATTTAAGAGCTCCCTTAAGTAACTGTTTGGGACTTAGCAATGGAAGTTACAGTCATCATTGCAATTTATTTTTCTATCAATTTTTGGTTTTAAAAAGAAGCTATCACTGTATATGTGCATTTAGCAAGTGTGCTATCTCAATTTGGGAAATAACAAATGGATGAGAAGCATATATTTAAACACATAAAATTTGGGAGCACATTATTCTTACAACCAATGGTACTGAATCAAACTTAAGAGGATGAGCTTTGAACCAATTCCCTAATTATTCTCTCTTTCACTTCAAATGGATGAAAATGGGTAAAGAGAGGCATTATTATTTCACAGTGAATAATGAAGACAACTCTAGGAGCAAAAACAGGGCTAACAAACCTTTGGATCCCTAGAGGGGTCTACCAAATATTCCAGTTGATGGAAAGATAAGTAGTATCACAGATTTAGAATTGAAAGGGAGCCCAGATCCCCTCTAGTCCAGTACTCTCATTTTACACATGAGCTAACTGGGACCCAGAGAGAGTAAGTTATTTGCCTCAAATCATACAGCTAGTAAGTAGAGCTGAGAGCCAAACCTAGGTCCTCTGGCTCCAAATCAAGGCTTTTTTTTTTTTACAATATCATACTGTCTACATCGGGTAGTCTTTGCCATGGAATTCATCAGCTAAATTCAACAGCTACTATAAGTACCAACACATTAGAAAGAAAAGACATGGATACTAGAATTTTCACCTCCTGATATGAAGGATTAAGAATTGAGGATAGGGTGTAAAGTAATAAGGAACTAGAAAATCTGAAGTTGAGAAGTCAAAGGCAGAATTCTCACCCTAAGCTGAAGCTGTGCTAGACAGAGCTACAAAGAACCACTTGGCCAAAGTACTAAGAAACAGAATGAATCTTTTTTTTTTTTAAACAGGATAGTTTCTTACTTCCCACCCCTTTCCAGGGAAGACAGAAGCAGATCCTCAACCTTGTGGATTTTATTGTCATTGGTTGGGCTATTAGTGGTAGGCAAAAGAAATGTGACTAGCTTTATTTCATAAAATTGTTCTGAAAAGTTTATTTATAAATCTAATCATACTTAATTTAATAGAGGGGATTGCTAGTTAAAACCATTCTGTGAAAAATCTTTTTGTAAAACAAATAATCTTTTTGGAATAACAAATCCTCCAGTTTACCCTGAGTAAAATACAAATTTTGAAATTTTGACATATTATATTTTGTATCCCTCATCCACTGGGCTCAGTCCTCCTTCTTTTCAGTACCTCTGACCTTAGAGCACTGACATTGCTTGGAAAATTGTTGTCCAAACTATAATACCATTATATTCTCTCTGTGAAAATGTGGTTTAGTCACCATGGAAAGGAGACCTTCACAGCCAAGGAATTACAAAGAAATTAGAGTTAGAAGTGAGAAGGAAGAATATAGTAGCTGGTACCCTAAAAATGAATCTTATCCTGAAGTAACTTTGAATTCTCCGTCAAATGAAAGTATTATTGCCCATTTGAATGTCTATCAAATAGCATGTTTTAAATGCTCATTTCCCCAAATGAAATAAGGCAGAAGCTACCCCCTTTAATAATTTCTAGTATGTAAATAACTTTTACTATGACAAAGAAATAACACCATTTCCTTTAATGCTGAGAGAGCCAATCTATATCTCTTAAACCTGAAAAAAGAAATCTGTTCTTTGAGACTGCTCTCCAATGAAAAAGCTAGGAAGCAGAATGCATTTTCTTTTAACCTGGCTTTTTGTGGTTATTCAAGCTTTAGGAACTTTTCAACAAACTCACTGTATTTTAAGGGGGCTGGGGGAGGAAATGAAGAAGGGGAGAAGAACCCTGGTGTTGAAGTCCAGCCAAATCTAGATTTAAATCCCCATTCACCAACCATGTAATATTGAGTCTCATTTTTTCTTATCTGTCAAATGAATCAGTTGGACTTTATAGCATATTACAATCACTTGCTACCCATGCTTTTGTTCCAGACTAAGTCAATATCTATATAACAATAAACCTCAATGAAAAATGAAAAAATCCATCCTCCCTCTGTCTTTTTTTTCACAGTACCAAATATCTGGATGGTTGGTTGAATTTTTCACTTCTCAGTGAGATATTTGTCATCCTGTAGACAGAGCATAGAGGTTATTAAAATTCAAGTCAATATATATCTTTGTGAAATCACATTTTATCAGAAAATAAAAGTTTTCAGGCCCTCATACTTAAAATACCCAATACCATTCCACAGTCCACTTGGGCATGATATGAAAAAGCATAATGATAATAATAAGAATAGCTTAATCTGATTTCTTTCCATGGAGGAACATTTCTGCATTATTATTCCAGTTTCCAAATATGTTTTGATAAAAGAAAAACATGCTGCTTCTCCCACCGGGTGAATTTGAGTGGCAGAATGGGGAAGCTTCTCTGAGCTCTATGCCAACATTTTCTCCTATGACTCATTGAATGTTTATCATCCTCTAAGTAGGGCAATATTGAATTGCAATCCTATGGTTGTTTTCATATTGAGTAAAGAATAAGTCCATAATCTTTCTCCTTCCTGTTTACAAAGGACCTTTCATTGATTTTGTATGACTACCTCCTGTTTAGCTAAGTTAGACATGCTCTTTTAAAAAAAATTTTTTTTAATGTCTTTGTCCCAAAGAAAACCAATCATAGAACAAAGTAGCTACAAGTTAGCTTTTCTTTCAAGAAATTGCCCTCATCATTGGGAAATAGATGCCCTAGGACTAAGGTGATACATGGACCAAATTCCCCTGAAGGATATTTTATTTATGACTGGGGTTGAGCAAAAGAGGCTTACTGCAACAGAAATTATAAATAATAAAAACTCCAGGCAATGTAGGTCCTCTAAAATGTACAAAGATTAATTGACAGATGATAGAATGGGAAAACAAACCACCTATGTGGTTCAGAAAATATGAACTTACTGAGAAAAAACTTCAGTATGCTTTTTGGCAACTTTCTCATCCCACTCTACCACTTCCCTCCAGAAACAACAAATTATTTTGATGAAAGAGCAACAAGGCAACAAAGTTAGAGCTCTAAATCAACCATACTTAAAGTTACCAGGTTCCAATCAATCATGGTCAACACTGCTCTGAAATCATCCCAAAGGCCTAATAACTAGCTCTGCATTTGGATTTCAGAAATTCCCAGTGTATTACCCAAGAGCAAGAATTCTTCAATGATTCCAGGAATCTCCCAAAAAAGACACATGCTGAGGAAGCAACTAAAGCAAAGCTATAAAATGGGTGGGTGGCGGGAACTGAGATAATACCTCTGACAATAGAAAAGTTATATTCACCTGAATTCAAGAGTTCCTGCTTAGTTTATGATTGATATTAAGAAAAAGAAAGGGGAATACAAGGGCAACAAATGGTCTCACTGAATCCAAGATATGTTCAATATGTCACCTGAAATTGGGTTTTTGGGGGTAGATAGAATATATTAGATCAAAATAGTCTCTAGAAAACATTATGTTAACTTGACATGAAGCCAGATGTTAAAGGAGCTTAGAGGATGGGTAAAAGGTAAAAAACATATCTCAGTTCCCTTTCTCTCCACAAAATTTGTCCTATTTACAAGTTCTATCTAAAACAAGGAACATTTCTTATGTTATCTTCTAAGGAAACAGCAATGGTCAAACATATATACAAATACATACATATTTTATCCCTTCTTTTTACCTTAAAATATAACTTTTTTAGAAGCAGGCTATCAAGTCAGTGTTTCTTGAGCATCTATATGAAATCTGTTAAAGACCTTAACTTAAAAAGTCAGGGTCTCCCACTGCATCTGGGGCCATTGCCAGTCATCTTGATCTATATTACCACTGGAGCCAGGTGGCTCTGGAGGAAAAAGTGAAGCTAGGGTCCTTGCACAGCCCTTAAATCCAGTTCCCTTGCATGCCATAGCATCACCTTCCTGATGTCATGGTCCTCTTTGAGAAAGAAGGACAAACAACAATGTAGGCTAGGATGCATTCTCTCCTCACCTTGCCTCGAACAGCCTTTTCTTATTGCCCAAGTTGTTACTAACGTGTTCTTGAAATTACTTTGTCTCTAGTATTTCTTATTTTGTGTGCTAATAATAGCTTACTAGATTTGCTTCAGGACAGCATCCCATAGTGCTCTAGCACATAGTAGACACTTGATAAATGTTTATTGAATTGACCTATTAAACGATGGTCTTCCTTACCTAGATGCAAATATGCCAAACCCTATACCAGAAGTCAAATATGACTAGATATTGTGATAATCTTGAAATATCTAAATGGAGCCCCCCTCTCCCTCCCAAACCTTCCACCAGGGATCTAAAAATACCCTTCCTTTTCTGCTTTGAGTCGATAGCCAGTTATTTCTGGACATTTCCCCTGAGGTAACTCTTATCATATCATGGAAACTCTAGATTTTTCTTTTCTTGTTTTGGTCATTTATACCAATTCCTAATAAGAAGATTAAAGATAAAAAGACTGCATAAGCTTTGCCCAACTGCCTTCCAGTGATCTTGTCCCCCTCTGACTTCCTGAAGTCCTTATCAGCTATACATTTTGGCACCTATCATCTACTTAGGACCCTAGGATCACAGATTTAGAGTTTTAAAAGTCTTAAAAAAAAAAAAGTCCAGGACCATGTGACCAGATGATTCCTATGATTCAAGATATTTCTCTCATTTTTACAAAAAAAAAAAAGGCAAATCTTTAAAGAGAGTATCAAGACAGTCAGAAAATGATAAGTAGGCTTCCCATTACAACTTACATGAATTGTATCTGGTTTGATTAGTACAGAAAAAAATGGAAAAATCTACTCTTTGTCCCTCATACAGCATGAAAAACTGTCTTTTCCTCTCTCCTCAGTCCTAATTTACCTAATTTCTCTATCATTTCCTAATAAGATTCATTTTTTAAAAAGAAATAATCTTTTTGGTTGTTTGCTCTGAGCTCTTAATTTTATACTTTAATTGCAGGGACCTAGATAAAGCAGTTTTCTAAGAAAGGCCTGGCCAAATGGCCTCATTCTTGTCTAGCTTATAATATGCTTCTTAGAATCTTTTTAAAGGTACAATTTTACATTGCTAAGTCCTTTTTAGTTTTAAGAACACTACAACTCTTAGATCTTTGCCTCCACAAAACCTCTCCTGCCCCATCTCCCATTTTGTATTTGTATATGTGCTTTGTTTTGCATAGAATTATAAAATTATAGAGCTAGAAGGAAGCTTAGATATCCAACCCCCTTATTTTGCACCAAAAGAACCTAAAAGTGGGTGAAATTTAAGTAATTAGCCCATGGTTCCACAGTAAGTGGCTGAGCAGTGATTGCTACTGCTTTGCAGTGAGTTATACTTCCTTCTTTCCACTACATACCATACTTAGCTCTAATTCTTTTTTCTTAAATGAATTATCTGGGCCTTTCCAGGAATTTCTGACTTGGTTTGAAATGACACCAGAAGCATATTCCTTATTTATTCTTAATATAAATAGAAAAATATATTCTGGAGCCAAAGTAAAATCACAAAGGATTCACCAGCCCTTTGAAGTTACAAACTGGCTGTACCTTTCTACTGATGCATATACTTGAAATATAACTTACATGTCTCAACAAACACTAAATGCCTCTTGTGTATAGAGTACTTTGCTAAGCACTGGGGAAGAACCAAAATTCAGATAAGTCACACAACCCACTTCATGAAGTTTATAATCTAGTAAGACCTGAGTTCAAATTCAGCCTCAGCCATTTCTGAACAAGGCATTTAACTCTGTCTGTCTCAGTTTCCGGAATGAGCTAGAGAAGAAAATGATCAATGATTCCAGTATCTTAGCCAAGAAAATCCCAAAGGGGATCATGAAGAATCATAACTGAAACCCACAAGGGATTATAAGGCATAAATATGAAGTATGTAGTACTGAGGGATAAAATATTATACTTGAAGTTGTTTTATGTGTACTTAAGAGGGAATTACTGTATATTATGAGATATTTTTAATCAATAAATATATATTTATTGATTATTTACTATATGCCTGGCACTGTGCCAGGATCTAGGGATATAAGTACAAAAAAAAAATAGATACAATTAATCCCTTCTGGATTAGTTCTAATTGTAGAGACAAATACACATGTACATATGTAAATGTATGTATGTATGTATACTGATATAAACTGAATAAATACAGTATATACAAGTTATTACATGCAAAGTAATTTAGAAGGGTATTTGTAGTTGGACTGATTGGGAAAAGGTTCACGTAGAAGACGATGCTTTAATTGTATCTTAAAGGAAGAGAGGGACGCCATCATGTGGAGGAAAGGAGGAAGTACATTCTAGACATGTTTAGTAAGTACAAAGGCATGGAGACTGGAGATGGATATTATATCTTATGTGTACTTCAGTATATAATTCACTAAAACTGACCTCCTACTTTTTAGTTGGGCCTATTTCAACCAGCTTATTTTCATATATATCTGAGGGAGGCAGATTTTAACTGTGGTTCCTTTCTGAAATTACCAGTGCCATATAAGGGTCCAAGGAACCAAAATAAGTTTAAGAATGGGAATGACATTTGAGTTGCGTTTTCAAGAATGGGTAGGAATTTGAAAGGCAAAAAGAGAAAGGAAATAATCCAATAATGTATTTAAATGTAAGCTAGATAAACCCACATTAAGTTTTATAAATTGGGGCCTCTTTTAGCTAGACATATAGTCTATGGTGAACTTGGTATGAGATTTTCATGAATTTTTAGAGAGAGAAGAATGAAACAAATGATTTTATTTGCCCATCTGATGGATAATACACTGCCCTGGCTCTGTGCTTATTAAGAAAGTATTTCTAAGTGACTCATCTTAAGCAAAATAATTCTGTTGAAGAATAAGCCCATTTAATGCAGAGGGGAGACTATAACTGCTGCAAATAGGAATTTGACAAGGATTTTAATGACTTTCTAACAAGCTTTCAGGGAATATTTGCTTGTGATTTTATTTCCTCTGGCCATATTCTTTGTTCTTGCCTTCTCACTCACATATACTCTCTGATCAAGGATAAAGAGTCTGAACAGATGGGACAAAATTAGGAATATACTTTGAATCAAAATCAAAGCTTTCCCTGGATTTGAGTTAAATCCAAAGGAAAGGGAGTCATCAAAGACCTTGATTTCATGTGCAGAGCCACAAGATTCCTAGCATTCTAATTAAGATTTCTTTCTCTCACCTGGAGCAAGGCATCAGATATTCAGAACTCCTACTGTTGTATCATCTTCAGGTAGGGCTCTGGCCCTGGTCACTGCTCTTCAGTGAAATAATGACAAAATGCTATCTCAATGGATTCTTTTAGCTGCAGATTGAAATGCGTAGAATGGCAGAGTATTAGAATGGAACTCCAGAGTACTAGTTTTGAAAGCAGAGATGTGAATTCATATTCTGCCTCCCGTATTTACTGTCTGATGGGAACACTTACTCTTTTGTGAAGCTAGATAAATCATTTTCCCTCTGTGAGCTTCACTTTCCTCATGTATAGAATGAAGAAGCCTGCCTAATATATATAATCCCAGTTCAGGAAAAGTGTATTAGCTCTCAAATCCTTAATTTCTAAATTGTACTTTGTGACCATAACTTCTCATTCTTCCACTCTTTCACATACTAAACTCATTCTTCCTTCATTTTGTATGATCCAAGTCTTTAATCAATCTCCATTCTCCTAGTCCAGTTCCATTTTTAGTCATGAATACAGAATCTTCCATTTCCATAATTATTCATGACTACATAGTCTTCCACAAGATACCAAGCTAGAATCTAATCATCATGGGGACAGAAACTGTCTTAGCTAAATTTTACATTACAGCCAGCACCTCTCACAACATTATGCACACAATAGACACTTTAAGAAATGTATTGTTGAATTTAATTACTTTAAACTAAATTGAGAGACCAGGACAGAGAGAAGAAAGATAGACAGAAAGAAACAGAGAGAAGAAAGACAGACAGAGAATAAAGACAGAGACAGAGAAAGAGAAGAAATGGAAAAGAAATGCAGCTACCCTCTAGGTAATGGCTTATTAAATAATACCACTGGAATTGTCTTTCCCAAATGCAGAAAAACCTCTAGGCTAGGCAGTGAAGTAGACTCATCTTGAAAAGAAAAAGGAAAGGATGTTTCTGAGTAGGACTATAGATTCATGAGTGGCACCCTAGGCAAGATAGATAAAATCTGTTTCCAATGTAGCTAGAGAGAAAGATAAATATAGATAACAGATATGTATCTATTATATGCACATATGTAAATGTACATATATATACAAACATATTGAAGTTGAATTCTGGGCAAGACAGTACAAATGAACAAAAGCATATTGCCAGACCATTTGGGAAATTGGTTAACATGTAGGTTCCCTGATGCAATCAGCTGTTAGTGATATGTCATGAAGTGACATTCAAACTTCAGGCAGAATCAGATTTAATTTCCTAGTCTTCCAGGAGAAGTGAGGAGGCAAGTAGTGGAAGGGTCCAGGCTAGGAACAGGCCTATTAGGTGTACTCTGGAAGACTAAGGCCCCACTCAGCCTGTTTCCACCATTCTCTCTTGGGAAGTTTGAGATTGCGATGTGATGCTTTTCTTCTCTCTGGACATTCATATTCTATCTTCACTTTCACCCCCTGTAGATTTCTTTTAGGCTCTTCTGCACAATGATTTCAAAATAATTTGAATTATTTTTAAAAGGGAAGAAAAAGATAGAAAAGACCAGCTGAGCAAAATGTATTCTGCCCAGGAAAATGGACTATTATTGAATGGTTAGAAATAGTAAGAATAAGAAATATAAAAAGACATAGGAAATGATTCAGAGTAAAACCACTGACAAATATAACATATATTTGGACTGCAACTAAGTAATAGGCAACAGTAAAATTTAGCAAGTGCAAAATATGAAGAAAGCAGCAAATGTTATTACTATTTTGTTAAAATTTGTATTCTTTCCCTTTCTTTTTTCAAAAATGTAACTATTTCCAAAGGTGTTGGCTCAGAGACTTCTCAGGTCATTTCTGAGTCATATCCAAAACTCATCTTGTTATATTCCTCAAAACTGTCCCTCCTTCAAAGTTCCCTATTCTGCTGAGCATACCATCATCCCTCTTTCCAAGTTAATGTCCTCATTCAGACTAGTGTCCTAGACATTTCCATTTGTCTTATCTCCTATATCTAATAAACAATTGCTAAGTCCTGTTGATTCTCCTTTCACAATATCAATTTCTTTCTCTATGTTCACATCACCCTAATTCAAAATCTTTCACTTGAAAAATTACAGAACCTTTTAATTGGCTTCCCTGACCACAATCTTTCCTCAATTCATTCTGTTCTCTATGTGACTACCAAAACAAAGCCCTAAAGACAAAGGTCTGAGTATATCACTTTCATTCATCTTTCCCCAAATCTTCAGTGGTTCCATGTTGTTTCTGGAACAAAAATGCATAACTCCATCAACTTGACAAGGCTAATGAAAAACTGTGTGCCACTTTTCCAGACTTGTTTTTACATTACATTATTCCATTTCCATTAGATGGAAATGATATTTCCTCTGTTCATTCACATAAACTATTCCCTTATTCTTGAAGTTTACTCGTTAATATTTAATGTTAAATATTATTTAATATTTAAAATATTTAAATAATATTTAAAATAAGTAGCTATTTGGCACAGTGGAGAGAATTCTGGTCTTAGAGTCTGGAAGCTTCATCTTCTTGAGTTCAAATCTGGTCTCAGACACTTCACTGTGTGACTCTGGGCAAGTCATTTTACCCTGTTTCTCTTAGTTTCCTCATCTGTAAAATGAGCTGGAGAAAAAAACGGCAAACCACTCCAATATCTTTGTCAAGAAGATCTCCAATAGGGTCAGGAAGAATCAGAAATAACTGAATAATAACAAAAATAATTTAAATCTATATCCTCCTTACATTATTGCTTCTCCCTGATCTCCCCAGTTAATATTATTTTCTCCTTCCTCAAATCACCTAGTACTTATTTATCTGTGTAATGGTTTTATTGATCCCTTCTCCTTCTAAAGTTAACCTCCTTAGGAGCAGAAGGTTTGTTTTTGTCTTTATCTTTGTCTCTATCTCCAGGCCTAGTCTTATGCATAATAGATGCTTTATAAAAGTTTGTGTAATTAAGTTGAATTCCAGTAGTAGTGATGAATTTGATTTGATTTGCTCTTACTTTCTTGCTTAGTTTCTCCATGTCATCAATACTACACAATTATAAAGTACCAGGGTAGGGCCACAGTTTAAAGACAGAAGACAATTGGAGATTATTTATTCAAGCCCACTCACTTTACCAAAAGAAAACTGTGGCCCAAGTCTGGAAACCTAAGTTCAAATGTCAGTTGTGATATTTTCCATCTGTGTAGCCTTTGACAAGCCACTTAATGTTTCTGAACCTCAATTTCCTATATAAAATGGGAATAAAAAGATATGGAAACATCCACTTCTGAAGCAGGTATTACAGAAACTTTAAAATATTACATAAATATGAATTCCTATCTACTTGTATTCTTGGTTCTACCATTCTTCTTACCCTGTGCTTTATAGTAAAAGTCATGTCGTTTATTTTTAAAGGCATCGATTTATGTCCTTTTTTGATTTTTGAACTCCATTTTCATTTCAAAATGGAACCATTCTGTGTAAAGCTACAAATCCAGAATTCTCTAATGTAAATTGAATGAGTCACATGTGTTCAATCACCAATGCTTACCCAAATAATTAGATATTTATGTTTTTAAAAGTAAAGAGAATAATTAAGAAAATAATTACCTAATAAATTAATAATTGCCATAGCTAAATGAATAATGATAATTATTTCTCTTTACTCTCTAAGAACAAATTCATTTTCTAGTTTTAGCATTTTTCCAAACACAGGTGACTAAAATGGAGCACAAAGCAAAAATAATAATAATAATAATTTTATATATATATGTATTCCTCTTTTACCTTTCTACCAACTTGTATGATCACACAACCAGTCAGTACCTTAACTATAGAGAGTGTCAAGATCTGAAGAAAACTGGCATAATTCCCATTATCTAAATCACAGGAATCTCTCCCAGATTAATCAAATCATAAAGGAGTACATTACACTTTTTGGAAAGCCCTTAATAATCAGCTAAAGAGAGGGTTCTGGTCAGCAATACATTGCTAAGAGGAATTATCTTCATTAGTATTTTGCTGGGACTTACATGCAGGTTTAAACATGTCAAAAAAGCACTAAAGTGAAAAAGAACGACCAGATGTCAGAGTTCCAGGCCTAATTCTTCCAGACTTTGTGACTTTGGGCAAATCACTTAAATTCTCTGAACCTCAATTTACAAATCTGTAAATTGGAGATAATAATAATACCTTGCCCTGACTACCTCTAACCTCCCGGAGCTTCTGTCTAACAAATAGGATGGTGTACAAAAACTATTACAAGCTATAAACTATAATTCAGAAATAAAGTATTAGAATTAAAATATATTCTGTTGTCTAGCATAGAGAAGCAATGAAAGTATTCTGATTAAAGTTATCTGCCATGCAACTCATACAATTATCAATCTTTGGTGCACTACAATACAATGAAATGCAATTAATGCAGACATTACCAAATACAATTTTATCTTTCTTTGTTGATATTAGTAAAATGCTTCATTATCTTTCAGATTGTTACAAGGTTTTTATTTTGAAGACCCTCTAATATATTGTAGCAGCATCACTTCCCTCTCTAAGACTCAGTTTCTCCCCTCCATAAAATGAGACCATCTCGTCTCTAAGATTCTTTTCAATTCTTACATTCTATGAGTATGAGACGGAGTGCTGGTTAATAGGAAGTTCTAGTTACTGCAAGAACATATAAGAGTTTATTTTGATCCACATATTTCTTCAAAGATTTTGGAGTCTATTCAGGTAAATTTCAAGTTTATCCTAGCTATTCTTGGGGTTCATTAGAATAATTATTATTAAATTCTCTCTTCCTTATCATTCATTAAATATCATTAATTCCCTAGAAGAAAGTGGTGGCCTATAGAACAAAGATGAAAAGAAAGGGAAAAATCATTGCAAGCCACAAATCCATGAATAATGTCTGAACACTGTGAATACAGAAATGGTGTGAGGACAAGATACCTATAATTCATACTTTTTCTTTCTTTCTCTTCTGTTCTATCACTTCCTTGCTTCCTATCTTTTTTTCTTCTTTCCTTCCTCTCCTTCCTTTTTATTTCTTCCCTTTCACTCATTCTATTTTTCTTTTCCCCCCTTTCCTCTTTCTCTTTTCCCTCTTTTCCTTTGTGTAATAGTAGATTCCACAAGAAGGATTTCAAAATTGTTCTATTCTCTAACATGAATTTAAAAATTCTTTGTCCTTTTATATATAACATAGAAATCCCAAGAGCAGTAGCTTAATCTTTACTAAATCCTTTCTTTTTTTGAACAGTAATGAAGGGCTCATTGGAACACAGTTTTTAATCAAATGCTGTATTTTATTAAGGAGTCCCAAACCCTTATTCAAAATTCAACTCATACTGTCCAAAGGGATTCATTTTTACGTCATGTTAAGGGAATACTTATCTGCTATTAGTTAAAAAGTGAGGAATTCACAGTCCCAAAGCAACTTGAGAGAAAATGAGAAGAGAATCTCTTTTTGATGCCTTCTTAGTTAAGAGAATAAATCAGAAAGAAATGAAGAAGAGCTCCCCTTGCTGGTGAAGAACATTATCTCAGGTAGAGAGCAAAAACAGCAACTGAGAGCTAGCTCTAATTTCTAACAGAAACCTCTTGGGATTCCTTTAATAAATGGTTTTCCTTTAAATGGCATCGTTTACACCTTTGCAGGTTCCTATATTATAAGACTTGTACATGGGACTCAACATCTTAATATGAACTACTTTGTCTAGGACCATAAGGATAGCAAACGGTAGAAATGGCTTTTAAACTGAAATTTTCTGCTTCTATTTCCATAATATTCTGCTTTCTCACATAATTCATTTTCATGTTAAAAGACAACATTCATGACCAAAAGCCCATAGAAGTTTTACTCAGCAGTGAGGGCCTCTTGCTTCATCAGTTGTATGAAAAGGAGATTGGATTAGTTGTTCTAGAGTCTCTCCTGGTTAATACTTTTTATGATTACTTCTACTCATAATATAAAAACATAGCATTCAAAATAATTTTCAAAATTATTCAGATACTGAGTTTCTGTGTCCAGACTAAATTCCCAATTATTTATTTATTTGTTGATCTAAAGCTTGTAGTCTATTTAATTCCTTTGATTTTTTCATCTCAGAAAAATTATCTCAATTAAACTGCTTTAGAGTTTGCAGAGGCCAAAAAAAGTAACCTCATATCAGGCAGAATAGTAAGCAATCAGCTAATTAACACCTCTCAGTTTTGACCTAAATAATGCTAGCTCAGAAAATTAGGCAAAATCTTTGTAAAACAAAAACTCACTAAATAAAACTTATGAATACTTTTTGTTCTGATAAGGCAAATGGGCTCCCAACAAACATCCCAAGTCCTTATAATGCCTGTTCTCTGAAAAGTTACACAAAAAGTCAAAGAGAACATGGGGGGCTCATAGTGAATAACATTTTCAATTTTTGTGTTATTAGAAAGGATGTCCCTCAACCTAAGTCATTTGGTATTCATATTGTCCATTGTCTTTGATTAAGTTTTATTACCTTTTAGTGCTGCCCTCATTTACATCATTGTAACCACTATTTATAGTTTTCTTTGCTCGAGTTTAAGGTCACACTGCAATTCTTCACTTTATATAAACTTCCCAAACTTTCTCAGAATTCTTTATAGTCCTTTCTACTTATAAGAACCCCATTAAGGCAAGCCTCTTTCCAGCTTAAAATCTGTCACCTTATGAGCTCATGTACTAAAATTTGTTTAGTCATTCCCACAGAGCTTGCTTCCAACAGCTATATTTCAAAAAGTGATAGTTTCCATTATTTCTAAGTATTCCTTAGATTGAATTCTAACCTTGGAGAAACCTAGGAAATGGGAAAAGTGGGTTTTTAGCAATTCTTCCCTCCCTTTTCCCACTCTGGCCTATGCTCTTCAGGGACCAAATTCATTTAGTTCTGGGAATGCAAAGTGAGAAATTCCCCTCTAAGCAGCTAGAGATTTCCCTCCCTGAACAGCGTGCAATTTAAAAGAGAAATACAAAGATAGGGAAACACTGAAAAATGAGGTAGTGAAAAAGTTATTATGGGAAAAGATCCTTAAAGTTCAAAGACAGAATGGGCTGCTTCAAGAAATGTTTTTGGGCTTTATCTCCTTGGAGAACTTTAAGCAGAGACTGGAAGACTACTTGTTGGGTAAGTTATAGGGTAAGCTTTTTGTGGGTTTGGGTAGGACTAAATGGCTTCCAAACTCCCTTCCGCCTCCTAAATTTTATGGCTCCATGAAAAGTCACTCCAAGGGTACAATTTCCTCTGCCTGTGTCTGCCTTGACTATGAACAGAATTCATCGGAGCAGAAAACCATGAATTTCTTTTCTTAGAAAGGTGCTTGACCCCCTCAAATGGCTTCAACATAGTAATGTCATCTTGCTTGTATTCATTCTGAAAATAAAGCCATTCATTGCCAGATAGGTCCTAGTTTGAGGTTATTAAGGGAAGTTGAGTTATGACTTAATGACATATCTTCAGCTAAGAAGCTTTAAAAGAAGACTGAAATAATCCCATTTACTGTGTTTATGCACCCTTGTGATTATGTCAAAGTGCCATACATGGCACTGACAGACATTTCTCTAAACTGTGTAAGGGACCGAATGAAGATACCCCCATAATTAGCAGATGTTCTTGCTCTATCACCTAAAGGTGAATTCCTTAACCCCTTTCTTGGGTTTACCACCTTTTATTAAAGCATACAAAGGAACAAATAAATAAGAACCATTTGAAAGCCTGGTGAAAGGACCAATTAGAAATGATGCTAAATTACTATTTTAAATTCTTCAACTACTACTCAGGGGTGGTCTCTCCACATTTTCTGCTTTCTATTTCTTGCTACAGAATAATCATTCCTATTAAATTCTCTACAGACATATTTTTCAACATCTCATATAGACATAGACATAAACATAATAATAGGTCAGAACTATCACCAAAAAAACATGCATTAAGAATCTCTGTTTAACAACAAATATATGTGTGTGTGTGTGTGTGTGTGTGTGTGTGTGTGTATATGTATATATATATATATATACATATATATATATATATATATATTTCAGTCTGCCTACTTAATTCTTCTTTTCCCCCTGAGGCATTTGAGGTTAAGTGAGTTGCCCAGGATCACACATCTAGGAAGTGTCAAGTGTCTGAGGCCAGATTTGAACTCAGGTCTTCCTGCTCTACCCACTGCACCATCTAGCTGTCCCATGCCTACTTAATTCAACAAAATTATGTACAACAAAGTTTCAATTTGGGATAGAAATATGAAGTTTATTGTAATAACATTAACCTAAATTTCCTCTTTTTTATATTTTGAATATCTAAATGACATAAATCAAATTATATATATGAAGCATAATTCTGAAAGTGGGGCAATTAAAATTGGACAAAAATGTTTAAACAATCCACACTCTCAAAGTATCACATTTCTTCGATACTTCATGAACACTCAGCCTTTTGTTAGGTACTATGCAGAAGTAGCCCAGAGAAATGGGTAGATAAAGGGCTGGCCTCAGTGGAAGATAGTCAGGTTTAAGTCTCAGGTCATACACGTATTACTTTTGTTATCATGTTCCTAGCATTCCTCTTAAACTATACATTGGAGAGAAATTATAAGTTATTATAAATTATAAGAAATTATAAATGTTTTATCTGGCTATCATAGTGGAAAAATCACTGAATTTGGGATCACAAGGTTTAGGTGTAAGTCCTAATCCTATCATTTATTGCTTTTGAGCCTTGTTTTCCTCAGTGGTATTTCTTAGATTACTGTTGTGAAAATAAAAAAAATTAAAAATTAAAAAAAAAAACACAGATGCTTGTAAAGTACTGAGTAAAAATATATAGCACTAAGTGTTGTGTGAAGTCAGCTGTCTTATTATGTATGTAAGTATACATGTAGGATTATAAATATAGATAACATATAACATGATTATATATTATATAATATATATATACCAACTCAACTATATGATGAATTCTGACACTCAGCTTTTTTAGCTAGAGGAACTGAAAAAAAGCAAATGAAATAACAGTATTTCCACATATATGTTGATCCATAACCAGTCATTCACATTACAAAGTCATCAGCCAGCACTCTTCTTCATGCTTCTCTGATTGACATCATTACTGATGATATCAAGCATTATTTTTCATGCAAGAATGCATTATTATATGAATATTCTTTTTCCACTTTTCTCTCCTCTGTCCATCTCTCCCCCTTCTTTTCTCCCTCTCTATGTCTCTCTCTCTCTTCCTTTCCGTCTCTCTCCATCTCTCCATCCATCTCTTTTTTTATTTTTGTCTTTCCTTTTTTCTCTTATTTTTAAGTTACTATTTATATTTCATCAAAAGTGGGGTATAACTTGGTATAGAATGATACCACCTTGACTCAAAAGCTAGGAAATTCAGAATGCCTATTTTCTTCTTAATCTGTCCAACATACTTTATAACAAAATAAATTGCTTTCTCTTTAAGCAGGCATTATTTTTTTCAGGTCACAGGGGTGGTACTTAGTAAATAACCTCTTTGAGCACACTTTCCAGATCCTAAAAGCTAGATGTCTTTGAAGAGAACCATTTCCCAGTAGCTCCTAGGCTCATTAGTTGAAGAGCTCTTGTTATTTTCCATGCTAGTTTGTTATCTGTTAAGTTCTCATTTATGTAGGAGTCTTTTGAGGAGATCAAGTACTTTGAATAGTCTATGTAATTCTGATCACATTCCAGTGAGCTGATAAGAACAATACTTTACATTTTATAAAGTTTGATGCTTTTCCCAAAGGTTTTCACATACATTGAGAGAGGTAGGCATGGGGCACACATTCCCTTTGGAAATGGCTTTGTGGCCATTTTGCCAATTGGTAAACAAGACCCTAAAGAGGTTACTATCTTGCTAAGGAGATAGATAGGGTTAACATACAGGAAACAGCTCTACAAGATAATAATATAGACAACCACGCACTAAACTATGTGATACTGACTATACTTGTTGTAGTATAGGAGAGAAAACTAGAAGGCTTACTTCAGGGATAAAGAGGAACCGGGCTTTCTCAATGCACAATCTGCTTTCTCTGATCATACATCTTACTTCTGCCAGAAAAATATTTCTTAAATGTATGACCTGTTAGATGGCTAACAGTTTTTAAAAAGCTTCAGTGATTCATTATTGCTTCTTAAGTTCCAGCTTCTTTTTTCCTGGCATTCCAGGCCCTCCACGATGTTGTAGTATGTTCCCTTTCTTTTTTTTTTCTTTTTTAAATTTTATTTTTAATTCATGGAATAAAACAAGCATTTCTATAACATAGTACAATTTTTAAAAGATAATTGCACAAATCCACTAAGATTTTTAACTTCTTTTCAACTATATGTCATCTTCCCTTCTATGCACAATCTGCTTAATGTCAAAATGGACAGCTCTCTGCCCACTCCCAAAAGACTCACTTAAAGACCTCTCTGCTAGCACTTCCTAGGCAGAGAATTCTCAATCTCTCCACAGTTGCCCATCTTTTCCTCTTGCGCTTCTAGTCATCTTTTAAAGACCACTTCTCAAAATCTTCCCTTGTCAGACCTCATTTAACACTTTGATTTGTAATCCCCTAACGTGCTTCTCTTGTAATGTTGTACATTTTAGATGACTTTTTTGTCCCTGTATCCTCCCACTCCCTTCCCTTCCCTTGATTGTGAGGTCTTTAAAGGCTGGACTTTGTCTCTCATCCCTTACTCCCCTACCCCCACCATGTCTAATGTGTTGCTTTGCTCATAATAATAAAGGCATGCTGACTTGTTCCATTTGAAAGAGAGGTAGATAGAGAGTAGAATAGATGTCATTTCAAGTATGTAGAAAAACATTAGCAAAATTGGAAAAAACATCCCTTTAAAAATTTTTTAAAGAGGAAAAAGGGAAGAAATTTTTTTAGTCAAAACTAATCAAAGCATTGACAAAATTTGATGTCATATGCAATATTCACACTAATGGACCCCATTATCCCTACCTACTTAACTCTAACAAAGATGTCTTTTCATATCTTTTCCTCAAGACTAAACATGTTCTTTATAATTTTGCAATATTCCCTTTTTTGAGATGGTGATAGCAATCATTGTGTAAATTATTTTGCAGATTCTGCTTACTTTGTTCCATCAAAGAAATAGTTGATGAAAGAATATGGGTCATTCATGCAGCAAGAACAAGGAATGTCAGGAGAAAGTAAGGAAAGACCCCAGTATATTAGGTAGACTTCCAAGGGATGAACTTATGGGAAGATAGCAATCAATTCTGCACAAGGTGGGCATTCATGGATGAGTTTCAATGAACATTGTTGAAAGAAAGATGTTTATAGATGAGATCACAGAACCATTTGTGTAAGACACATACATGAAGATTGGCACTGTAGCTTTGAGAAAAGCCTGGTCTCAGCTAAGAAAGGTCAGCTAAGAGGCTATTGCAATTGTCTGGGACAGTGACAGAAAAGCTAGATAAAGGTGAATGGAAAGGAAAGGGCAAACCTGAGATCTTTAAAAAAGAATGCATCAAGTGTCTGACTTTATATAAACAATAAATCAAAATTTACTCCAAGATTTCAAGCCTGAGTAACTTGGATGAATGAGCAGAAGGCATTGACATAAGTCATAAAGGAGGTTGGCTAGGGAAAAACTGGTTTAAAGGAAAATTAAGGAATTAACAGGAATCAAACATGCCAATCCTGACTTCTCATGGGGTCTCCCAAGTAATGTTTTATTTGGCTTATATTCATTCTATTAGTTAAAAAACAATTACACTTAAAAAAAGAAAAATTAAAAAACAAAACAAAACAAGCTGATCTCATTAAAGTTTGAAGTGTTATAAACAACATTCAGGCTCTAAAATAAGTCCTTTATGTAATAGTATAAACATTTCAAAAGGAGAGCCCAAGTGTTAGCATTAAAAATCAAATTTACTAAACCTCTTAGTTGTCAGTTTATTTCAGCTCCTGTTCACCCATTTTTGATGACAACTCAATCCAGTAAAATTACTCCAAAATTCTCCAATGAGAATCTATTTGTTAGCCACCTGGAATTGTTTGGAAACATCATAGCAAATTCTGTAGGATTCTGTGTTACTGTAACTTTTGAAACCACAATCAAGAAAAAAATATATCAAAATCCTGATGGCATACAGGCAAATTTTGCCTGTAGCAGAATATTCATTTGAAAGAGAGCAAATGTGAAAAATAAACCCATTAGGAAAATAAATTGCTTTTTATTGCATTTTAAAACACTTAGAGTGAATAGTTTGACTATGTCTTATTAAATGATGGCTGTGACAAGTTAACTTGACCTTATAAGAGAGACAGTCTTTCTGTTCTTTTTCTCTTTTTTTCATATTTGCACATTAATAACATAATCAAGCAGCAGAACATGTGTATTTATGTACAATTGTACATGTGAAAGAGAAGACTAATACAAAATAGAGCATACAAAAGAGAAATAGTTTAAAATATTACTCAAAGTTTTGCAAAGTTCTTTACATATATTATTTCATTTGATCTTCATAAAGAAGGTGAGCATTCTTATTTTGCAATTTTTTTTACATAGAACAAAACTGAGGCTCAGAGAGTTTAACTGGCTTGCCCATTGTACAACTATATATGCGTGGGGGTCAGTATTTGAACTGCTGGATTCCAGGTTCTAGGCTCTAACTAGCTCCTACCTAGTTGCCAAATGTTAATTTGGATGTATTTCTTACAAGATTGTTTGTCTCCCCTGAACATTATTGTACTTTGACTGGATCCATTCCTTCTCTTTACTGCTATAATCTAATGGATATGTGATCTTAGAGATGTGGGTAGAGATCACAAACCTGCTATGTTTTCCCATTCTTACTCATGCACTATTGTACATCTACTAAAGCCCACTCATCCTGTTAGGTCTTTAGATCATTTTCTTGACATGGTATGAATCTTAATGAAACGTATATGGACTATCTATTGGTTATTGCTTGCTCTCACAAAAAAGCCAGTTCACCTTTTTTTCTCCCTGGTTATATATTTTGCTGATTTTGTCTTCTTTGCCTCTTCTCCTATAGAATTTTGTATAATCAGCTTCTTTGCTTTTTCTCTTTTTCTTCAGTATCTTAAGTCTTTGGAACTACTGAGTATTGAGAAATTTTATTATCATCCACAAAACTCTAGATCCTGAAAGAGCAGCACTTTCCCATTCTGAATTCATTCTTTTCCTAACTGTGATGAAATAGTCTCAATTGGTGACTACTGTGTGCCCCTCTTGTTATTGCTGTATTTACTGAGCTAGAAAGTTATTGTTCCCAGTGATCATGAATCTGCCATGGGTCACTCATACCCAACAGTAGTTACATTTTTACCTCCTGTTAAATCAAAATGTGGCAGTTACTGTGCCAAATTGTGCAGACCCCATTATTGTTAGAGCACAAGACATCCATTTCAGTTGACCAAGGCTATTTCATGCTATGTAACCACTTCAGAGTTAATGGTCTGGTACTTCTTTTGTTTTTACTAGTTAGTCAATGGGTAGCTCCTGGAATATTTCCCTTCATCAAAACTGACAGTGTGGATAACAGAATGATATCTTTGTGTGCCTTCCTTAACTTTCCTTTGGCTTTAAAAAGAATTGCCCTTTCCCTGACCTAACACTGAGGACTAAGCTAGTGTTTGATGTTCTAAATTATAACTTCAATAAGCACAGACCTAACAGATTTATAAAGATAAGCAGGTCCTAAATAAGTTACAGGTCATGTTTTCAATAACATATTGTAACATAATCTTCTATATTATAATGGGAAAATGAATGACAATGTCTATCATGGAATAAAAAAAAGGTATTATATTTGAAAAAAAATGCCTAATTTTTCAGGCATTTACCCTAAACCTCTAATCTTGTCTTTCTTGGCAGTTTATGTTCACTTGACAGCATCTTTATGTCAAGCTTTGCATCTTGCATTTCAGGATCTACATCATGCCACAAGAGCTGGCCACTATGGCTCCCTGCCACAGAAGTCTCAGCATGGCCGCACTTATGATGACAACCCTGTAGTTCACTTCTTCAAGAACATTGTAAGTGTTTTTTTGTTAGATCTTTGGAAAAGAAAGACATTTGTTGGGGGAAATGAATTGGTCATTAGATATCTCTATGGCATGACCCTTCCCTTGAAGAAAAGTACATGGACAGATAATTCTATTGTTGGCAAAAGCTTTCTATCTTGAAAGTACTGAGCTCTAATTTTAAAGATGAGATCAGCAGTTAAGATAAATATCAGGCAGAGCTGAAAAGTTCAAAACAAGCCCTTCTTCTTTCCATTTTCATCAACTTATCCTTCCGCATATGTGGAAAACTTCTACTTGAAACTAAATCACATAGAATAAGTTGTGGTTTTAAATTTTATTTTTTAAAACTAATTTTATGTTTTGCAGACTTGTTTAAGATAGAACAAGGTGTTTCATTCTCTTTAATAAATTATTTGGGACATCTTATTTCATGATTGATTGCTATTTAAAGAACCAAGATGTCCCACTTGATATTGTTATCAATCAATCAGCCAATAAACATTTTATTAAGCACTTAGAATTGTCAAGTTGATCAGAATTGACTTGTAACCTATAGGTGGCTAGAATTGAAGGACAACTGAGGAGAGATGAGAGTCAGCTCCACCAAAGGCAGGTCTTATATAGCACAAGTATTATATATTATGTATTATGGCATAATCATTTTGGGGTCTTGAGTTAGTATAGTATCTGTCAATTACAAGGAAGAGAAAATGTGAATAAGTGATGGATAATCCTGGGAAATAGAGCAAGCTAAATCCTTCAGTGAACACCTGGTGTTGGTCCAAACAATGCACTTTGTCTGAGGGTGATATCACCCAGCTCCCAAAGGTTTATTGTTATTTCAAATTCAGGACACAGCCTGCTTGCTGGACCTTAGCTTTGGAAAATAGGGTATTTCCAAAATATTTTGACACTCTGTGCCAGGCACTGTGGATACAAAGGAGAACAATGCAACAATCCATAGTCTGAAACAGCTTACAAAGCAGCATACAAACATTTGTTAGAGGAGAAAAATTCCACTGCCTCAAAGAAGTCTTTTGAAATACTTCCTTGCTTTTTATCTCAAACATTTTCTGTTCAAATATTTCTTGGAATGTCTGTGTGGTATTTGAAAGTAATGTAAAATGATGTTGATATTTTTCAAACTATGGTTAAAGGCATAAATCCTATAGGTTGTTTTCAGTCCTGGGGCAGCGTGGCATGAATTGCTGAGGTCTCACACCATCTCAGATATTAAACATTTCAGGAAGTTACTACCTAGCTCAGAAATAGTAGCAACATGAGGCTCGCTCAGCAGCCCAAAGGGCAGTCAACAGAAGGTCCTGAACAATCACTGACTTCTCGTGCTTCACCATTCCCCACATTGTCTTCCAGGTGTCACCTCGGACACCACCTGCAGGACAAGGAAAGGTAAGACATGATCTTGGAGGGACTGTGGGGGTGGAGGGTGGAAGAAGGGCAATCTAAGCTGATTTTTTAAAAGCCTTCCTTTTTCTGTAGTCGTTCCCTAGAGGTTCCTAAAGGAAGTAGGAGAGAGGTTGGCTCTCTCTCATCCAGGAAAAATTCAGCAGCAGCCAGCGCATGTGGAAAGGTGTCCAGTGCCCAAGTTTTACTTCCTGGATTCTGGGCTCATTGTGTCACTGGGGACTTGACGACCCATCTCCTCTGTTTGTTGACCGTATCACTGTTTTTTTTTTTTTTTCTCTTCCTCTATAGGGGAGAGGATTATCCCTCAGCAGATTTAGCTGGGTAGGTGATGACTGCATTTCCCTTTGACTTTCTTTGCCTATCTAGTCACTGTAGCCACTTGACTTTTCTGTTCTGATCTTCTTTTCAGTTGATTAACCTATTTCAATCCTTTTCTTCCTTGTAAGCAGCAGTTTGCTTGCAGCTGTAATTTGGGTGCTTTGCTTCTGAATGGGAAATGTGGTCTTTTCCATAGTGACTCTACTCTTCTGCTTTAGCACCATTGGGCCAAATCCACTTCACGCATAGCAAACCACCTTTTCTCCTTCAAGGCTCCTGGAAGATTCGACTGTTTTCCTTTCTTTTCTTTCTTTCCTTCCCTTCCTCTATTTCGTATTCTTCTTTTATTTTATTTTATTTTATTTTTTGGAAGGATGGGAGGGGTGGGGAAAAGATAAAACCAAAGTTGGTTATCCAACCCTTGGTTTGTCTTATAATACAGAGCGATAGCACCTCATTTGGCCAAATCAAAATTTTTCCTCAGGCATAGAAAATGAGGGAAGTGAATCCTGGGGTCTGGAAGAGGGCAGCAGTGTTGACAAAGAGTTTTTAAAAATGACCTTTCAGTGGAGCTTGAGAGGGTAAAACTAATTCCATTTATTAGAAGGAAAGGACAAGAAAATTCCATTAAAAATAAGATTTTGTCATTAAAACTATTTGAACTTAAAAATCAAGGGAAAAAATGATATTGTAAACATCTGATATCAAGACCACAAGGCTCAATAAACATAAACTCTATGTAGTAGGATTTGCCCCTTCCCTCTCATTTACTAGAAATAACCATGATCTTATGATCTCTCATTTAGTCTTCAAAGGTCTCCCAGTTGAGGTTGATACAACTCTCTACAAATGCCACTGTCTTTGGCTATTGTTGTGCAGTAGGCTGTATTTGATTCCCATTTCACAAGCTCACAGAATGTACCATTCTCTAAATAAAATGTGGGGAAGGAATTACTAACATGATACACTTTACTGGAGACATAGAAATTCAATGCTTCTAGGAGATCCTAAATGACTGCAAAAAAAAATTTTTTTTTGAATGATCTTAGAGGACATGTTCTCTAAGATGAACCATAAGCCATGTTATTATTTAAATTTCGGGAGTCCAAGGGACTGTGATTCTGTCAGTGTAGGTACTCATTGCACCCAGGCAGTTGGTATCTTTCATCGGTATTCTTCATGAGCCACTGTGGCTAGAAAAAACAATAATCCAATGATAACCATTCTAGGGAGGAACCTCTCCAAATTTGGCTAGACTGGATCTTGGAAGACAGACATCTGTTCTGTCACTGGGCTTTTTCTAGTGTGGTTGGGTCTGAATGAGCTTTGCTCCACTGGAATAGTCTTTGAGAATCCAAGGTCACCTCCAAATCAGGAGGAAGCATTCCAGTAGGACACTATGGGAAAACACCCTTATCTTTTAGTGTTCTTAAAAATATTCTGAGCCTGATTCTCTGACCCTGGGATGTGGGTGGAGGGTTGTGGTGGTGGGGTGGGTATACATAGGGAAGTCCTTAGCAGGATTTATGAGGGGGTGGGAGACTTCAGTTCCCCTACAATAGGAGTGTCCAATAGAAGATTTTCTTCTCTCCACAGCAAAAGGAGTGGGACATGAGGAGCAGAAATGGGAAAATTTGGCACTGTAGGTATCCAGAAGCAGAGCTATCCTAATCTGGCCTCTTCTAAACACTTCATCAGTCCTTCAGATTGCTTCACAAATAAATTTGCAAAGCACATAGATCCTACCTCCCAACCCCTGCCTTCCCAGAGGACTTTGCCTGTGGCAAAATCTATATTCTTCTATTGCTCAGTTTAAAAGAAAAACTTGACAATTAGGGTTTATAAAGTTTTTTTTAAAGGGGTGGGGGGACTTTTAAAATAGTCAGATCAATGACCCAATATACAATATATTTTTTTAAAGAGGCAGTTTGGTGTAGGGGAAAGAGCCCCAATTTTGGGCTTTAAATCCCAACTCTGCTACTTCCCATCTGTATGACCTTGGAAACACCAACCTCTAAGGGCCTCAGTCTCTTCATTTATAAGATGAAGTTGGACTAACTTATTTTTCCAGCCCCTTTCAATTCTCAGTCCTGTAGTCTCAAGACCCTAAATTTAGAATTGAATGAGATTTTAAGGGCCATCAAAGCCAAACCGTTCATTCTATAGATGAGGAGGCCAAGGCCTCTTAAAAGTAGTCTGATAAAAATGGAAAGAATGCTGGACTTGGCATCAGAGGACCTGGATTTGAAACCTGGAGCTGTCATTTACTATCTAACTGACCTTTGACAAGTCACTTTCTTAGGTTCCAGATTCTTCATCTATAAAGTGAGGGGTTTGTACAAGACAATCTCTAAGATCTATTCTAACTCTAAATCTAGGAACCCATGAGATCAAATAATTTGTCCAAAGTCACACAGAGTAGCAGAACTGGGATGTCTTTTGGAAAAATATGCAAAATCCCTTCAAATACCTAAATGGATATATGATATTATCCATTTGTCTGTTCCCTCCAAGATCCTTCCTGATCACAACTCATTCACACCTGCCCAATCTGTACATCTCTTGGCTATATCCTCTCACAAGTTTGCCACAGGGAGTCCACCCACCATGCTGGGGGCCTTCCTTTGCTTCCTTCTGACATTGCTAGGGGACTAGTGGACCACTTGGGCCACCCCCTATCATCCCTTGCTCTCTCCCTGCTACCAGCCCATCTTCTCTTTCCATCATACATTTCTTTGATGATAGATTTTTTTCCAAGTTCTTCACTCATTGTATGTTGTAGTCTGCTCACACTCACCATTTGCCTCTCCCTTGCCCAGAATGTGATACTCATTTTGAATTCTTCAGATACATTAGTGTTTACGTGAGTCGGAATCATATAATATCACTCATGGAATATCAAAATTAAAAACTAGACCTTCATTTCTGGAGTTTAGGGTCATTAAAGGAGATTTTGGAGAAGTATTATTATCAAGTAAGTTCCTGATTCCATAGAATGAACTCTCAGAGATTCTCTCCAATGCCATGGGTAGTAATAGGAGGAAAATCTCATCAAAATGTTTTCCTCTGCTATCACACATACAGAAAAGTGTACACAAACAGTTTGCTCTTCATTATCTGTGGTAAGAGGAGACAAAGATGGTACAGATCAGGAACATTCACAAAGAATTCTAACCCTTAGTTTCCACTGCCTTCCTCTCCAGACCTTTCTAAGAGCACAAACAATGGATCAGTTTTAAATGACCAGGAACTTCACTTCTTTTCTTCCTTTTGTTTACATACTACCTTTTGGCAGAGGTGCTAACAAACTGTAATGTGACCCAAAGGAAGGCAGCAGGAGAGTGCAGGGGGAGAAGCCAGGGCTTAAGCGGATCCCCAAAGTGGAGTGGAGACATCCAGGCCACCCATTCATTTAGTCAATCATCAAGCACATATGAATAAGTGCCTATGAACTATTGGGGGAGCCCCAAAGTTTGGGGAAGGTACAGCCCTGCCCTTGGGGAGCTTACAGTCTAGTAGAGAGATAATGAAGGAATGACCATATTATTTCAATGATGATTTGTTAAAAATCTCTGCATAATACACTACGTGATATGCAGTATTCCATGCCTTGTGGGATCCTCCTGTGGCCACTAGCATTAAGCAGTGTAAGCCTGAAGCAGACCTAACAGCTTCTATTTCATGCAGAACATTCTCCCAGACTCAGGCCATTGTCCTGATTTTTCCCCACCTGTTAAAACCTGCTGTCAGATCCTTTAGTCACACCGTGTCTGTAAATGCAAACTATTGATAACGCCTTAAAAGTATTTACATTTTAACTGGGCTGGGAGCCTCAAACCAAAGGGGTCAAAATGAATCATCAGCAGGTGGGAGGCCGGGGTTGGGGAGGTTGTGCTGTAATGGTTTGGGGTGGTTAATCTTCCTGGGTTCTGGGAGAGAAGGCAACTCCAGCCCAACAGCTAACCTGAAAGTTTTTTTTTTTTTTT
>JAJPUD010013815.1:13903-42825 GCA_023553655.1 Myrmecobius fasciatus | reverse complement strand
ACCTGGTTTAGCTATCAGCACCATATCGGTCTTATAGAAGGATTTTGACAGTATACCTTCCGTCCCTATTTTCTCAAATAGTTTGTATAGCATTGGAATTAATTGTTTTTTGAATGTTTGGTAGAATTCGCATGAAAATCCATCTGGCCCTGGAGATTTTTTCTTAGGGAGTTGGTTAAGAGCTTGTTCTATTTCTTTTTCTAATATGGGGCTGTTTAAATAATTTATATCCTCTTCTTTTAACTTGGGCAATCTATATTTTTGTAGATATTCCTCCATTTCATTTAGATTATCAAACTTACTGGCATAAAGTTGGGCAAAGTAACTCCTAATTATTGCTCTAATTTCCTCTTCATTGGAGGAAAGTTCTCCCTTATCATTCTTGAGACTAACAATTTGATTTTCCTCTTTCCTTTTTCTAATCAAATTAACTAAAGGCTTATCTATTTTGTTGGTTTTTTCGTAGAATCAACTCAGTTTTATTTATTAATTCAATAGTTTTCTTATTTCCAATTTTATTAATTTCTCCTTTAATTTTTAGAATTTCCAATTTAATATTTAATTGAGGGTTTTAAATTTGTTCTTTTTCTAGTTTTTTTTTTAATAATAAGCCCAATTCATTGATCTTTTCTTTCTCTATTTTATGCAAGTAAGCATCTAAAGATATAAAATTGCCCCTTATAACCGCTTTGGCCGTATCCCACAAATTTTGGTATGTTGTCTCCTTATTGTCATTCTCCTGGATGAAATTATTGATTGTGTCTATGATTTGCTCTTTCACCCATTCATTCTTCACGATTAGATTATTTAATTTCCAATTAACTTTTGGTTTATTTTCTCCTGGCCTTATATTGCATGTGATTTTTATTGCATCATGATCTGAAAAAGATGCGTTTACTATGTCTGCCTTTCTGCATTTGATTTTGAGGTTTTTATGCCCTAACACATGGTCAATTTTTGTATAGGTTCCATGGACTGCTGAGAAAAAAAGTAAACTCCCTACTGTCTCCATTCAACTTTCTCCATAGATCTATCATACCTAACTTTTCTAACAATTGGTTTATCTCCCTAGTTTCTTTCTTGTTAATTTTGTGGTTTGATTTATCTAATTCTGAGAGAGTAAGGTTGAGATCCCCCACTAGTATAGTTTGGCTGTCTATTTATTCTTGCATCTCTCTTAATTTCTCCCCTAGGAATTTGGATGCTATTGCATTTGGTGCATATATATTTAGAATTCATATTTCTGCATTATCTATGGTACCCTTTAATAAAATATAGTTTTCTTACTTATCTCTTTTGATTAGATCTATCTTGGCTTTTACTTGATCTGAGATAAGGATTGCTACCACTGCTTTTTTTTGTTTACCTGAAGCATAATATTTTCTGCTCCAGCCGTTTACCTTCATCCTATATGTTTCACTATGTTTTAGATGTGTTTCTTGTAGACAACATATTGTGGGATTCTGGTTTTTAATCCAGTCTGCTATCCGCTTCCGCTTTATGGGAGAGTTCATCCCATTCACATTCACAGATAGAATAACTAATTCTTTATTTCCTGCCATCTTATTTACCCAAGTTAATGTTTTCCCCTTTCCTTTCCCCTTTCTCCCTTCCCCCCTCCTCAGTATTTTGCTTTTGATGACCCCCTCCCCCAAACAATACTCCTCCTTTTAGATCCTTCCCCCTGTTTTTACTTCTTTCCCCTGATTCTTCTATTTTCCCTTCTATTAGTTTATCCCTTTCTTTTCCTCCTTTCCTTCCCATTTCCCTCTAGCAACGGACAAGCTTCTATGTGAAATTAACTGTCTGATATACACTTTTACAGCCCAACCTGATGAGAGAAAGATTTACACAATGCTCATCTCCCTCCCCTCTTTGTCTCAATTATATTCGATTTTCTTTGCCTCTTCAAGAGATTTTACCTTGTTTTTACCTCCTTTTTTTTTAGATCTTATTTTACCACTTTTTCCCTTTTCCCCAGTATGACAACCTTTCCCCCTCTAGTTCTCTTTTTCACATTATCAAAGTAATATCTAGTTAATTTTACCCCCAAACTTTAAGTATCCCGCTAGTAGAAATAAAGTTCTCAACAGTCCTTTCCTTTTTACCTTTTTATGCATCTCTTGAGTTCTGTGTTTGGGTGTCGAATTTTTTGTTCAGATCTGATCTTTTCATTAGAAATAGGTGAAATTCACCTATATCATTGAATGACCATCTTCTTCCCTGAAGGATAATGCTCATTCTAGCTGGATAGTCTATTCTTGGTTGTATTCCAAGTTCCTTTGCCCTTCGGAATATCTGGTTCCAGGCCCTTCGATCCTTCAATGTGGAGGCTGACAGGTCGTGTGTGATTCTAATTCTTGATCCACGGTATTTGAATTGTTTCTTTCTAGCTGCTAGCAGAATCTTTTCCTTGGTGCTATAGTCCTGAAATTTAGCCACGCTATTCCTTGGGGTTTTAATTTTGGGGTCTCTTTCAGGAGGTGATTGGTGAATTCTTTCAATGGTGATTTTGCCTTCTGATTCTACAATCTCAGGGCAGTTTTTGTTCAGGATTTCCTGGAAGATCGTGTTTAAATTATTTTTTTCATCATGGCTTTCAGAAACTCCAATAATCCTTAGATTGTTTCTCCTAGATCTATTTTCCAAGTCAGTTGTTTTTCCTAGGAGATATTTCATATTTTCTTCTAATTTTTCATTTTTTTGTTTTTGACTGTTTTTTGAAGTCTTATTAGTCATTCACTTGCATTTGTTCAATTTTTATTTTTAAAGTGTTGTTTTCTTCAGTTGCCTTTTTAAGCCCCTTTTGTAACTGGCCAATGGAATTTTTTTGTTCGTTGCACCCTTTTTCCACTTCACTAATTTTATTTTTCAATAAATTGGTGTCTTTTTCATATCTCTTTTGTAGGGCATCATATCCTTTTTGCACTGGTTTCAGTTTATTTTCCCATTTATCCTCCAGCTCTCTTTTGAGGTTCTTTGTGCAATCTTCCAGAAAGGCCTTTTGAAAAAATGACCAGTGATGGTTCTTAATAACTTCCTTTGGGGTTTTGTCTAAAGGAACCTCAGGATCTGGGGTCATCACTTCTTTCTCTTGATAAAAGCTGTCTATGGTGAGAGCTCTCTTTTGCTTCTTCATTTTTTTTTAGACAGCGTGGATATCTCTTTAAGGTAGGGAAAAAAGCAGCAGCTGAAAAGGCAGCTGAAGATTTTTGCCCTGGGACACTTAGGTGAATTAACTTCAGGTGCTGGGCCAGTAGGGGCTAGGACTAAGTCCGAATTACTCCTTAAACAAGGCAAGTCTGCCAGAACACCTGCCCCCAATCAAGGCAGAGTGTCCTGAGTGCCTCAGATAAACTCCAGGTTTTTGGAATTTGGAGTTTGAAGTTTGGAGTTTCTGCCATGATGATCTGAGCTGAGTCCCACCCTCACTTCCCGCCTACACCGAAGTCCTCTGACACCAGAGTCCTCTGTTTATCCCTCTGTCAGAGTTAGACAAACCTGATGTGAAGTTCTTCAGAGATATTAGCAAGCAGTGTCCAAATATTTCTGCATTCGTTGACTTGAAGATCAGTTCAGAGGCTTATTTTATTGTTGATTTGAGAGAAGATCAGAGGAGGAAGCAGGGAGTCACCTTTTCACTCTGCCATCTTGGCTCTGCCTCCTGTTGGATTTTATCAAATGCTTTTTCTGCATCTATTGAGATAATCATAGGGTTTTTGTTAGTTTTGTTATTAATATATTTAATTATGCTGATAATTTTTCCTAATATTGAACCAGCCCTGCATTCCTGGGATAAATCCTACTTGGTCATAGTGTACTATCCTGGGGATGATTTTATGTAATCTCATTGCTAATATCTTATTTAAAATTTTTGCATCAATATTCATTAGTGAAATTGGTCTATAGTTTTCTTTCTCTGTTTTCACCGTACCTGGTTTAGCTATCAGCACCATCTCAGTCTCATAAAAGGAATTTGTTAGTATACCTTCTGTCCCTATTTTCTCAAATAGTTTGTATAGTATTGGAATTAATTGTTCTTTGAATGTTTGGTAGAATTCAGATTTAAATCCATCTGGCCCTGGAGATTTTTTCTTAGGGAGTTGATTAATAGGTTGTTCTATTTCTTTTTCTAATATGGGGATATTTAAATAATTCATTTCCTCTTCTGTTAACCTGGCAATCTATATTTTTGTAGATATCCCTCCATTTTATTTAGATTATCAAACTTACTGGCATAAACTTGGACAAAGTAACTCCTAATTATTACTCTAATTTCCTCTTCATTGGAGGACAATTCTCCCTTATCATTCTTGAGACTAACAATTTGATTTTCCTCTTCCCTTTTTCTTATCAAATTAACTAAAGGCTTATCTATTTTGTTGGTTTTTTCCTAAAAACCAACTCTTAGTTTTATTTATTAATTCAATAATTTTCTTATTTTCAATTTTTATTAATTTCCCCTTTTATTTTTAGAATTTCCAACTTGCTATTTAATTGAGGGTTTTTAATTTGTTCTTTTTCTAGTTTTCTTAATAATAAGCCCAATTCATTGATCTTTTCTTTCTCTATTTTATACAAGTAAGCATCTAGAGATATAAAATTGCCCCTTATAACCACTTTGGCCGTATCCCACAAATTTTGTATGTGGTCTCATTATTGTCATTCTCCTGGATGAAATTATTGATTGTGTCTATGATTTGCTCTTTTACCCATTCATTCTTCAGGATTACATTATTTCATTTCCAATTAAATCCTCTCCCCTTTAGAGCTCCTCCCCCTTTTTTACTCCTTTCCCCTGATTCTTCTAATTTCCCTTCTACTAGTCTATCCCTTTATTTTCCTTCTTTCCCTCCTACTTCCCTATAAGGAAGGACAAGTTTCTCTGTGAAACCAAAAGTGTCTGATATACACTTTTAGAGCCCAACCTGATGAAAGTAAGATTTACACAATGTTCATCTCCCTCCCTTCTTTCTCTCAATTATATTAGGTTTTCTTTGCCTCTTCATGAGATTTTACCTTGTTTTTAACCTCCATTTTTTAAAGATCTTATTTTACTACCTTTTCCCTCTTTTCCCCAGTATGATAACCTTTCCCCCTCTAGTTCTCTTTTTCATATTATCAAAGTAATATCTGGTTAATTATAACCCCAAATTTTAAGTATCCCTATAGTAGAAATAAAGTTCTCAAGAGGCCTTTCCTTTTTACCTTTTTATGCATCTCTTGAGTTCTGCGTTTGGATGTCGAATTTTTTGTTGAGATCTAGTCTTTTCATTAGAAATAGGTGAAATTCACTTATATCATTGAATGACCATCTTCTTCCCTGGAGGATAATGCTCATTCTAGCTGAATAGGTTACTCTTGGCTGTAATCCAAGTTCCTTTGCCTTTCAGAATATCTGATTCCAGGCCCTTCAATCCTTCAATGTGTAGGCTGACAGATCATGTGTGATTCTAATTATTGATCCTTGGTATTTGAATTGTTTCTTTCTAGCTGGTAGCAAAATCTTTTCCTTGGTGCGATAGTCCTGAAATTTAGCCATGATATTCCTTGGGGTTTTAATTTTGGGGTCTCTTTCAGGAGGTGATCGGTGAATTCTTTCAATGGTGATTTTGCCTTCAGATTCTACAACCTCAGGGCAGTTTTCGTTCAGGATTTCCTGGAAGATAGTGTTTAGATTCTTTTTTTCATCATGGCTTTCAGGAAGTCCAATAATCCAGAGTCTCTCCTAGATCTATTTTCCAAGTCAGTTATTTTTCCTAGGAGATATTTCATATTTTCTTCTAATTTTTCATTTTTTTTGTTTTTGTTTGACTGATTTTTGAAGTCTTATTAGTCATTCACTTGCATTTGTTCAATTTTTATTTTTAAAGTGTTGTTTTCTTCAGTTACCTTTTTTAGCTCCTTTTGTAACTGGCCAATTGAATTTTTTTTTCATTGCACACTTTTTCCACTTCACCAATTTTGTTTTTCAATAAATTGGTATCTTTTTCATATTTCTTTTGCAGGGCATTATATCCTTCTTGGAAGATAGTGTATACTTCTTGCACTGATTTCAGTTTATTTTCCCATTTATCCTCCAGCTCTCTTTTGAGATTCTTAATGCAACCTTCCAGAAAGGCCTTTTGAAAAGGGGACCAGTGATGGCCCTTGATGACTTCCTCTGGAGTTTTGTCTAAAGGAACCTCAGGATCTGGGGTCTGCCCTTCTTTCTCTCGATAGAAGCTGTCTATGGTGAGAGCTCTCTTTTGCTTCTTCATTTTTTTAAACAGCGTGGGTATCTGTTTAAGGCTAGAGAAGCGGTGGCTATGGTAGTTTGCCCTGGGGCAATACCGCTAATTAACTTAAGGTGCTGGGCCAGTGGGGGCTAGGCCTGTGCCTGAATTATTCCTTAAAAAATGGTGAATCTGCCAGAACACCTGCCCCCAATCAGGGCAGAGTGTCCCAAGTGCCTCAGATATACTCCAGGTGTTTGGAGTTTCGAGTTTGGAGTTTCTGCCATGCTGAGCTGAGTCCCACCCTCATTTCCAGGCTGCACCGAGTAAACTGTTTACCCCTCTGCCCCAGTTAAACAGACCTGATATGAAGTTCTTCAGAGATAACTGCAAGCTGTATCCAAATATTTCTGAATTGGTTGACTTCAAGATCAGTTCAGAGGCTTATTTTATTGTTGATTTTATAGGTCAGAGAAGGACACAGAGAGTCATGTCTTCACTCTGTCATCTTGGCTCCACCCCCAAGCCTCTTTTTTTTTTTTTTGCTGAGGCAATTGGGGTTAAGTGACTTGCCCAGGACCACACAGCTAAGAAGTGTTAAGGTCTGAGACCAGATTTGAATTCAGGTCTTCCTGAATTCAGGGCTGGTGCTCTATTCACTGTGCCATCTAGCTGCCCCACTAATAGAATACATGGAAGGTATGTATGTATGTATGTATGTATATATACAGATGATACAGGTAAAAAGTGAATTTAAAGAAATGACATAAAGTTAATCAAGGGATGAGAAAGAAGAGTACATCAGAAAGAATGTAGAAGTAGAACAGGGTAAATTATTTGACAAAAGGGGGGCACAAAAGACACATTATAGAAAGATGGGAAAGTGAGTGATGGCCATTGCTTGAACCTTGGTCTCATCAGTATTAGCTCAAAGAGGGAATAATACATACAATTAATTGAATATAGAAATCTATCCTTTCTGACAGGGAAATAAAAAGGGAGGAGACTAAGTAAATGTGGAGGAAAACTGACAGAAGAGAAAGCAGATTGGGGGAAGTAGCAAACAGAAGCAAAACACTGTTGAAGAAGGAAAGGGTGAAAGGAGAGAAAATACAAACAGAAAGAAAAATAGGATGGAGGGAAATACAGTTTTAGTAATCATAACTGTGGGTGTGCATGTGATACACTCTCCCATGAAATGGAAGCAGATTGTAAATTGAATGAAAAAACATAATTCTACACTATGTTGTTGACAAGAAATATACTTGAAAAAGAGAGTCATATACAAAGTAAAATTGAGGACCTGAAGCAGAATCTAGTATGGTTCAACTGAATTTAAAAAAAAAGCATGGGTAGCAAGCTTTATCTCAGACAAAGCAAGAGCAAAAACAAATCTAATGAAACAAAATAAGGAAGGAAACTACATCTTGCTAAAGGGTACCATAGATAATGGGGTAATATCAATCCTAAACATGTTTATATCAACTGGTATAACATAAACTCTTTGAGAAGTAAAGTGAGTTGCAAGAAGAAATGGAGAACAAGAATATTCTAGTGGAGGAACTCATCTGTCCCCTCTCAGAATTTGACAAACCTAATCCAAAAATAAACAAAAGACAAATTAAAGAAGTGAATGGAATATTAGAAAAGTTAGATATGACACACATTTGGAAAAATCTGAATGAGAAGAGAGAGAAATGTACCTTTTACTCAGCAACATAATGTACTACACAATAACTGGCCATATATTAGGGCATAAAAACCTCAAAATCAAATGTAGAGAAGCAGAAACTTTAAATAAAAATTGGTTTTGGATCAAAATGCAATAAAATACATTCAATAAAGTGCTGTGAAAAGATAGATTAAAATTAGTTGGAAACATAGTAATCTAATCCTAAAGAATAAAGGAGTCAAAGAAAAAAAGCATGGAAACAACTAATAGTCTCATTAAAGAGAATGATTATAATGAGATATCATACCCAAACTTATGGGATATGGCCAAAGTAGTATTTGGGTGAAATTTATTTCTGTAAATTTTTATATTAACAAAATAGAAAAAGAGCAGCTATTTGGTCATACAACTTTTAAAAAATACCTGCCAAAAGAACAAATAAAAAATCCTCAGCTGAGTGACAAATAAGAGATCCTAAAACTAAAGTTGAGATTAGTGAAACTGAAGATAAAAATGAAATATTGAGCTAATAAAATTAAGAACTGGTTTAAGGGGGGAAAAAGCAATAAGATAGATAAGTCACTGGTCAATTTGTTTTCTAAAAAGAAAGAAGAAAACTAAATATCCAGTATCAAAAACGAAAAGGATAAAATTACCAACAATGAATAAATTAATCATTAAGAAATATTATGTCCAATTTATGCCAACAAATATGACAATCTGAGCAAAATTGATATTTATGAAAATATAAATTATCCAGCTTAACAAATCAGGAAATAGAATGCCTAACTCCATCTTAGAAAAAGAAATTGAAGAAGGTATTAATGAACTCCCTAAGTAAAAACCCCTACAACCAAATGGGTTCACAAGTGAATTTAAAAATAATCCCAATATCATATAAATTATTTGGAAAAAAATAGGCAAAAAGACGTCACAGCAAATTCCTTTTATGATACAAACATAGGGCTAGTACCTAAACCAGAAAGAGCTAAAAACAAAGAAAATTATGAATATTTATGCAAAATTGAATAAGATAATAATAAAGCATTCATAGCAATATATAACAATGATTAAAAGCTATGACTATGTGGGATTTATTACAGAAATGTTTGTCCAATATTAAGAAAATTCTGAATATAATTAACCATATCTATAACAAAACTAACAGAAATCATATTATTATCTAGAGATGTTGAAAAGGCTTTGGATAAAATTCAGCACCCATTCATATTAAAAACACTAGAGAATATAGGAATGAAAGAAATGTTCTTGGAAAAGATAAACAATGTCTATCTAAAAGCATCAGCAAACACTTGACTGATTGGTTGGTTGGCCCTCAAAGAGGACCAAAATGAAAACCACTATGTTAAAATTGAGTTACAGTGTGTAACCAACTGTAGCTGGTTAGATCAATATGAACTCAGAATGCTTTGCCACAGGTTATACATAAATAGTTCATATAAACATTTGGGATAGCTTCTTTAATTTTGCACATATTGTAATTCTTTGGGGCTAATTCAATTTTGCTTTGTTCATAGATTACAGCATCTTCTCTGATGAGGGCATGCCCTGCTCGTCACTCCTGTGTCAATGTCTTCCATGTCATACAATCAATTCTAAAATTCTTAAGAGATATCTTGAGTGTCTTTGTACTGTCTAAGAAATAGAGTGTTGGATCAATGAAATAGATTTGGTATATAAGACATAGTAAGAAACTACCATAGTAATCTAATGTTTAATAAACCCAAAGACTCTGTAGGGATAAGAACTTAGTATTTGGCAAAAACTGCTGGGAAAACTAGAAAACAATAAAGTACAAACTAGGTATAGACCAACATCTCACAGCACATATAAAGATAAGGTCAAAAAAGGCACATACTGTGGACATAAAAGGTGACTCCAAAAGCAAATTAGAAAAGCAAGGAACAGTCTGTCTGAAGAAGGGAAGCATTCATGACCAAACAAGAGATAAAGAGAATTACATAATGCAAAATGGATAATTTTGATTATATTAAATTAAAAATCTTTTGCACAGACAAAACCAGTGCAATCAAAAGTAGAAGGGAAGCAGAAAGCTGGGAAACAGTTTTATACCAAATGTCTCTGTCAAAAGCTTCATTTCACAAATATATAAAGAACTGAGTTAAATTTATAAGACTACAAGACATTCCCCAATTGATAAATGGTCAAAGGATAGAAACTGGCAGTTTTCAGATGAAGAAATCAAATCTTCTTATAGGCATATGAAGATGTTCTCTAAATTACTTTTGAGTAGAGAAATGCACATTAATACAACTCTGTAGTACCAACTCAAACTTCTCAGATTGGCAAATATGATAAAATTGGGAAATGATAAATGTTGGAGAAGATATGGGGGGAAAATGAGATACTGGTACACCGTTGGTGAAGTTGTGATCTGATCTAACCATTCTGAAGAGCAGTTGGGAACTATCTCCAAATGTCAACCAATTACCATTACTAAATGTATATCCCAAAGAGATTATGTTTATAGAAACTCATTTCATGCTGGCAAAATATTGGAAATTGAGGGGATGCCTATCAATTAGGGAATGGCTTAGCAAGCTGTGGTATATGAATGTGGTAATGGAATATCATTGTACAATAAGAAATGATGAACAAGCATATTTCAGGAAAAATTTGGCACAAAGTGAAATGACCAGAACCAGGAAAACATTGTACATAGTTATAAGCAACATTTTGTGATGATTACTTATGAATTCTTTAGCTCTTCTCAGCAGCACAATGATCCAACACAAGTACAAAAGATTCATGATGGAAGATGTTATCCACATAATGAACAGATGAACTCTGAATGCAAATTGAAGCGTGCATTTTTCATTTAATTTTTTTTGTTTTTTTCTTTTTGATGCTTCTTTTATAATTGTGAATAATATGTAAATATGTTGTATAAAATTGCATGTAATTCTATATAATTGAATTTTCAACCACTTTTGGAAGTGAGGATTGGAGAGATGAGAGGAGGGAGAAAAATTTGGAACTTAAAATCTTGTAAAAAGGAATGCTAAAAATTCTCTTAGCATATAATTGAGAAAAATACAATTAATTTTTTAAACTATGTGTGGAACCAGGAGGACAATTTATATCATGTTCTAAGTATAAAAGAAAACAACTTTTGGAAAAAAAAAAACTTTAGAACTCTGATCAAAACAATGATAAACCAGAATTCTAGAAAACTAATAATGCATTGCTTCACTTGCCTCCTACCACAAAGGTCAGAATTAAAATAGATTTTTACACATGGCTAATATATGGGAATTTGATTTGTTGAAATAAGCATGTTTATGTTTAGGGTTTCATTTTTCTATTTCTTGTTGAATTGAGGAAGTACTATGGGGAGAAGTCATCAATTAATACAAAATATTTGAGTAGATTTATATAAATGAAACAAAAAAAAACCTCTCATTTGTCAATATCCAGATTATTCATATTCTTCATTGAATGTAATGTCTTGACTTGAATACAATACTCCAGACCTGGAGGGGATATGTTCAATATAGTTTTCTTGGCGATTGCAATGGTACTATCTCTTTCCTCATTCTGTATATTGTACTTCAGTGAATACATTCTAAGATTCCATGTCTTTCTTTTCCTTGCTATATTACATTACTCATTGTAAGCTTATTGTTTTGTAATTAATTGGCCCACTGGAATTTTCTTTAAATTAATTGTTTTCTAGCCATTTCACTTGCATCTTGTACTTATATAGCTGCTTAAAAACATTCAAGCATAAAACTTTATACATTCCTATTAAATTTCATTTTATTACATTTAATTTATCTTTTTAGCTTTCCAAGAACTTTTGGAAATGCAACTTTGTTAGCCAAGGTGTTAACTATCTATAAATTTGCGCCATCTGCAAATTTATTAAACGTGTCATCCATCTATGATTTCATAGTCACTAAGTTTTTAATAATATTAAAAAGAACAAATCTAAGGGCAGTAGAAGTCTTACTCTAGGTTGATATACATAACTCAACCTTTTTAAAATTAGGCATTCAAACAAATTAGTATCCTCCCAATTATACTATCACCTATCCCACATTTCTTTACTCTCTCCCGCAAGATAATGATGAGAAACTGCCAAATGGCTTTCAAAAATGCAGGTATTTGCTGAATTTCCCTGATCTACCTGGCTAATAACCCTGATGACTGATACCACACAATTGAAATTGACATCTACCTTAGACACACAGCCTTTTCTAAGTACTGTTCCAAATTCTTCAATGTCCTGAGGCATTCTCTGAATAGTACACAACCCCTGGGCTTTACTGTCAAGTGAATAGTAAAGATCATCTGGCTCTAGGTGACAGGAAATGCTGTGACAGTTTTTAGGCTTTATTCTAATGGATTTTGACTAACATATTCTCAAGGTAGCCTTTTTTTTAAATTTGCAACAGCTATCTTCTTCATGCTTGAATACATATGTATGTGTGTGATGTATCAATAATCCCAGGGTTTATAGATTCAGAGCTCTAAGACCTTAGTGGTCATCTAGTTCATACCCTTTAATTTACTGACTGAGATGTTTAAGACAAAGAGAAGTGAAATTATTAGTCCAAAGTCACACATGCAAAGATGTAGTAAGCCATAGAGCTAGGTATGGTGTCTGAGTCCTCTGACCCCAAAGGCAGTATTTTTCCATTATATAACAATCAATAAAGGCACTTCTTTATAATAATTTCTGGCCAATTGTCAGAATCATTGAATACACTGTATATTCTGCATAGTAATCCACCTTGCTAATATGGCCAAAGATCTATATTATGTTATTCTGCAGTAAGGAGGCTTTACAATTCTTTCTAAGAGGCAATTTCCAATTCAATTTGTATAGAAAAAAATAAGTTCCTCTGGTTGTGAAACAAGAGTCCTAGGCTAGCAAACTGGGATTGTCTAACATCAGGAAGTGGTTAGCAGATTAACACTAAAACATTAGCTATTGTTGAAGGTACACATTCTTGCTGTTTTGTCTTTTTTTACCTAGTGCCTAGTATATTGTTTTACATATCTCAAGTATCTATGAAATATTTGAATTGAATTGAAGAGAATTGAATATCTGAGGATGTTTTGTGGAGAAGTGAGAGTATTAAGCAAAAGTCAATGCCATCTGCATATGTACTAGACATGTATCTTTTAGCATTTAATGGTGAATGGAAGAACTGACTAGATAAGAAATAATAAGACTAGTTATACTTCTCTAGTAGGCTATAGTAACCAAATCAAAGATGTGGACTCTCTCCTTCCTGACATGTGTAGTCTATAATAATACCAACTGTAACATGAACCAGATTAAACTTTATAGGAATATGTTTAACAAAATTAATTAATAATACATATATAAATATGTGACTTTTTATTAAGTCCCACATAGATCATGATGTATGGTTTAATGGCCCCTGCTTCTCTTTGATTTTGATATTCCTGGGCTACCTGATTCTAAAGTTTAATGGTAAAATGAGACTATAAGTGAATTATTGATTAGGCATCAAAGCAGCTCCTATATAGTATCTGAGATGAATAAACCTTTTCCTATTCTTATCATGGAAAAGTTTATTTGGTTTTTGTTTGTTTGTTTCTTTTGTATAACTTGAACTTATCTGAGCTCATCAACATCTGGTCATAAATATGTTATTGTTACTTCCCAAACAAGTGTCATTCAATAAAGGACAATAAGAGTTGAACAATTTTTGTTTGAAATTTCTGTGATCTTCACAGAATCCTTGCCTTTTTCAGATTCTAGGTATTACATGATTTTTTCTATCTAATTATACCAAAAACCAAGAATGAACTCTTAGGAAAACTTTATGAATCCCTACTTTATTTGAAACATTAAATACCTGAACAATTTTTTAAATGGAATCTTTATATTAATATATCCTTTCCAGGCAATTGCAGTGATACACACAACTAGCATACAAAATGTTAATGATAAATAATTAATATTTGTCAAGAATTCATTTTTGGAATTAGAAAAATCCAAGAATATCTGCAACTTAAGTGACTCAATATTTTCTCAAGCATAGTGTTTTCAATTCATCTATTACGGACTTCCTATGGGAGATATGGTATGCACAGAGATAAAGATAATGCAAGACAGAGAGGGCTGGGGACAATAGAGGAACAGAAAAAAATGTTTTAGGAAAATTTATAGAGTTCAAAAACAATTTCCATTGGCAGGATGGGAGGAAGTTTAATGGAGAAATTAGACATTGAGATGAACTTTGAAATAAATAAAGGCAAAATAGACCTGGGGAGAGACTATTCCAAGCATGAAGAATTGCTTATGTGACTGGCCGAGATTTTTAAACAGGAGGGTAATCCAGGTAGATCTTTACTATAGGAAGATGATTTTGCACTCTCTGTGGAAAACAGACTAGAGGGGAGAAATCAGAGCCAGAAAGCATGGTTAAGAGTTTGTTATGTTAATCCCCCAAAAATGCTGATGAATATATAGATAAAAGTGATGGTAGAGGAATGAAGAGAAGGAAATAGTCAAGAGATATGTTGAGTTCTTAAAAAATACTCCTAGCCACTATATAAATTATTTTATTTTTCATTAAACTGGTTGTTTTTCATTATGTAGATAGATGCATGCTCAAAGTTTAGCCTAAAAGAATTTGTGTGAAATTCAAATGTAAATTAAGTTATATAGAAAAAAAAAACTAATATGTGACATGGAAAAGATGTACTTAGGAACGAATAGTATTAATAAGGGTTTAATATCATTTAAAATGGGGGTAATGTTGTGGAATTTTAAAAAAATATTTTAGTTAAATTTGTCCCTTGTTGTATGAGAAGTCTACAGTAATTATTTTACTAAGTTTATGAAAACACATTTGATTTCACAGCTTATTGAATACTAGTTGGATTCCAATTGATTATGAAGAACTTAGAATCAGCCTAAGCCATTTGTAGAAACTCATCATTAAATGACTGTCACACTTCAGCGAATCCATTCTCAATAATCAAACTATCTTCTAGTCAACATACCGCAACACTATTTCACTTAATCTCTAACAAATTGCCATTTGAGCAGCTCAATTTAATATAAAACCTAAAAATTCTACAGTTTTATATCTGAGAATTTTACTCTTGACTAGCAAACTATAAAAAAGCATGTCATACCATTAACCCCCTCCCATCCCTGATAAGTTTCATAGGATCATACTTCGCACTTCATCAAGATTTTCCCTCTGGCTAATAGTATCCATAAGGAAATCACTATTTTTCCTCCAATGTAGATGATATTTGATGATTTCTTATCTTTCAATTTTCTTTGAGGTATTTGGAATTATTCAGACTGTCACTTAGAGTTCATATAGACCAGCATCCCTCCCTATTTAATGCTTTTAGATTGGTCAGTTTTCACTAGGAATTGGAATCCAGTGACTGTATAGTAAGCTTAACCTTACCATCCAAGAAGGGATTCATCTTAAAGAAATAAGATTTATCAACATCAGTCTAAATGGATTAAAAAGGTCTTCATGACCAGAAGTACAAAAGATAAACTCTGTCTCCTTAAATATCAGGTGAAGGAGAGTTAGGAATGTTAGAAACTGCCCTGTGTTTCAGGTAGAAAGCAACTAAAAATTCAGAGGGAGTTATTTTCATCTGAATTCAGAGATGTTGACAAAGTAAATCTCCCAGTCATCTAGAATGAAGCAAATTGGAAGCTAATTTACTGCTGGCTGATGTCAGAAGCAATCTAACTTGTCCACTGAAGCCACACAAAGAACATTATTCATAAGTAAACCACCTTGATAAGAAGCCATCCTCCTGGTGTAGTTAGAAAATACAAAGGCTAGAATCAAAGTTTTGGTTTTAATAATAAAAGACAGTAATTCCTCTTTTTAACTGTCATGACATAAAAACAAAACACAAGAGATATATTCAGATAATTCAAAACCCAGGACCTTGCAGAGTAGCTATAAATAGGAAACTAAAATTATAAACTAAGATAAATGAAATAATGAAATCTTTTGGAAATCTCCTAAATAGTCTATCTAGTTCTATACAAAATAAAATTCATTTCTCCTTCACATCTATAAGCAAAATTGCCACATAAGGCATTACTGATAGGAAAGGACTCAAAAATTACATTTGGCAACTTACTACTAGATTGGAGATATTCTGGTTCATCTGCAAGTTCAGAATGTGGCATAAGGGTTATTCATTTTCAGTTTTTCTCTGTTCAGTGAAGAAGGGCTGCAATAATTTCTCACAAGTCTTAGTGAGTTGTCATGTAGTTAGGCTCCCCTCCCAACCCCCACTCCCCCCACCCGCCACCATTTTCATTAGCATTTATTGTCCCTAACAGATTTCCAGTAAGACTTCTTCCTGGATGAAATCTCTTTCTGTTCCTTCCTTTTATCTTTTTACAATCCAAGTTATATGCTTGGTCCATCTCCCTGCAGCACAGAGACAGATCCTGGGCATCATATCATGATGGGTTTGTAGGAAGATGTAAGAATGCTCTTTGTCCTTATATGTGGATTTTCGTCAGGCCATTCACCTTAAATCTAATAAGTGCCTCTCTGAATAGGGCATTCTCCAACAAATACTTACATTTTCTCAGAAACTCTGATACAGAAGCCATTTCATTTATAATTGTGTGGGCACGCATAGTTTAACAAAATACAAAACAAAAAACACTATTTACTATTTTGCTTATTTTCACTCAGGAATTACCCATTTGATTGTTAAGATTATATTCAGAATTTTAAATATGTCACAAGACTAAAATTTTGACCAAAACATAACAAAGTGGGGGGGGAGTGTCCTTGTCCAGATTAAAAAGAAGCACGTATTAGGCACTAAATCATACTCTGTGTTATTTAAGTATAACCAGCAGTATATTATAAAAAATAGAAGTTAAGTCTTAGATTTAAGAGGCTTGGATTCAAATCCTGCCTCTGATGCATACAAATTTAGTGAATATAGAAGTCATTTGACTTCTTAGTTTTCCCAAATAATTCTCTGGCACTAATTGGTTAAAGAAATCATAGTCCCAAATGAAATAAATAAACAAATTTAAGGCTTGCCACCCCTTCCCTCAAAGTAGTTTCTGGAATCAGGAATGTATATTTATATCTGGAAGGGATATCGAAGAACTTCAAGTCCAAACTCTTGTCATCTTTCAAATGAAGAAAACTGAGTCAAAAAGATATTAAATGACTAACTCAAAGAGACATAGCAGTAAGGGTCTAAGGATGGTTTTGGTTCTCTAGATTCCAACTTCATCCACTATTTATACCATACTGTATCCTTGGGAACATAACCAAAAAAGTATAGACCTTTTTTTCCCTTACAAAAAGAAAGAGAATGTAATTTTAACTGACCTTGTTCATCCAGTAAACAAGGTAAGTTCTGTAATTATGACCCAGCAAGTCCTGTGCTAATAATTTTTTATCTTTCTCCATCTACCTCTTCTAGCAGCCAGCCCCGCCTTTTCAAATGTGCTCAGTGATGCTTGCTTCTCCTGGTATAACTGAAATTTTTCACGAAGTGATAAGGAAAAAATTGGCTACAGATTTGAGAAATATGTTTACACAAGACTATCATGGAATTTTCTTATTGATCCTATCTCTAGAATATCTCTTGTACTCACCCTCTTTCTACTCATACTCTCCTTCAACACCTTATCCATAATCTCTTAATTGCCTTCTTCCATTTCAATCTCTCCTCTTCTGAATCCATCCTCCTCATTGTTACAAAATTTACATTCCTGAAATAGACACTGATGATATTCCATCATCTTATTTCACCTAACACTTAAAAATTCTTCAATATCTTCTTAAGATAAATACAAACTTTTCTTCCCAGAGTCTCAAGCCCTTTATAATATTGGTTCCTTCCTATCTTTTCCGTTTCTTACTGCTATCTTTATATTTTGATTGAGCCCATCTGGTGGGACAATTCCTTTATCCCCAACATTTCATCCCTCCTCTTTTCAAAAGTGGTCCCCTTTATCTGAAAATTCACTTTTTCCTCACCTCTGATGCACACTATCCTTGTCATTCTTTAAAGCACAGCTCAAGTGGACATTTCTTTTTAAGAATTGTCCCAATTTGAATCTTGCCCCTCACTCACATACTCATACTCCCTCATAGTTGTTGGCATTTTCTCCCTCTTGAAATTACCTTATGTTCCTTTGTACATGCTCAGTACTTATTTGTGTATGTGTTAAACCCCTCTAATAGCTCGTTTTTCTGCTGGGAACCCGAACTTGCAGTTTACCTGCAAAGCTGATTCTCCATTTTCAAGGATATCACCTTTTCGATTGATCTTTACAGAGCTGCTCCAGTTTTTAATAGGCATGAGCAAAATTGCTGAGTCCCTTAGGAATCTAATGACTAAACCCCTCTATAATTCCATAAAGTTTAATAAAGAACCTTTTCCTTAAACTAAAGAAGAAAGTAAAACCAAACATTTCTCTTATCTTCTTTTACAAGCTGCCAATTGGCCACTCATAGTTTTATACCTTGTATAACTTAAATAGATCACTCAGGGTGGTCATTAATGTCTGAAAAAAAGCAAAATATGAAATGGGCTTTGAGCTATGCTGTATTGTGAGGGATGTGCTGGTAAATCTTTAACAACTAGCTCTCCAGGAAAAAAAATTACCCTTTTAAGTTTGATCTTCATTAACATTTTCTCCATCACTTTCTTAAATTTATACAAAGAAGGGGAAAAAACAATAAATCACTCTCTGATTCATAGTATTTGTCAATTTCTGAAGTTTGAATGTGCACATTAAAATTATCTTATGATTATTTTTGAGGCAATTGGATTTAAGTGACTTGCCCAAGGTCACACAGCTAGTAAGTGTCTGAGGTACAATTTGAATTCAAATCCTCCTGATTTCAGGCCAATGCTCTATTCACTGCTCCACCTAGTAACTCTTAACTATTGATTACTGAGAGCTAATTGGAGTTGATTATAAAACATCACTACCCTTACATAATTTTTTCTATACTAAGCTGAATTAATATGAATCTCTTCCTCTCCTTTCTCTCCCTCTCTTCTTTTTTCCTTCCTCCCTCTGTCCCTCTTCTCTCTTTCTCTCTCTCACCCGCAGACACACACAAATTTCACTTACTTAGACTTCAACTGAGATATAAAGATTATGATCTTTCATTAAAAAGAAAAAAAAAAACATACATACATATGGATATTTGTAACAGCCTTTTTTGTCATGGCAAGGAATTAGAAACTGAGTGGATGCCCATTCATTGGTTAGTGACTAAATAAGTCGTAGTATAAGTATATAATCAAATATTATTGCTTTATAAGAAATAATCAGCAGGCTAATTTCAGAAAAATCTGGAAATATTTACATGAGCTTATACTTAAGGAACTAAGATTAAATTATAAACAGTAACAACAAGATTCTGTAATAATCAACTGTGATAGACTTGACTCTTGTCAGCAATGTAGTTATTCAAGACAATTTCAATAGACTTGGGATGCAAAATGCCTTCCACATCTACAGAGAGAATTAAGGAGAATGAATGTGGATTGGAGCACAATATTTTCACCTTTGTTGTTGTTTGTTTGAGGGCTTGTTTTTTTCCTCATATTTCCCCCTTTTCATCTGATTTTTTTTTGCACAGAATAATGAAGATGGAAATATGTTTAAAAAATTTCACATGTTTAACTTGTATCAGATTGCTTCCTCTTTAGGAGAGGAGGGGAGGAAGGAAGAAAAAATTAAACACAATGTTTTGTAGTGGTAAATGTGGAAAGTTGTCTTTGCATGTATTTGTCTTGAATAACTATATTGCTGAGAAGAGTCAAGGCTATTTTTTTTTTAAAAAAGGACTATGATCTTTAAAATCATGGATTCCTATATTGGGAAAGAACCTTAAAGAATACTAAGCAAATGTCTTAATTTTACAAATGAGGAAACTGAGCCCCAGAAAAATCAAAGGATCTGCTCAAAGTCAAACAGTTGTAAATTAGAGAACCAGAATTCCAAAGGAAGTTTTCTGACTCCTCAGTCCCGTGTTTTTCCCTTTTCAATTAATCAGCTAACGTTTATTAAGCAACTATTATGTTGCTGGTCCTATGTTAGGTGTTAGGGACACTGAGGACTTTCCTTCTAGCTATATATCTATAATCCTATAATACTATATTACCTTTCTTTTGTTACCCATTTCTTCTTTCTACATTATACCCAACATCAATCCACAGTTTTATTATTGATAAGTACATTAGCAAACTGTACCTCTTCTCAGCCTAATGGTTATTTATTTAATTGGCAAGTCTTATCTTCCTTGGAAAAGTGACAATCTGTTAGAATTTACGAATTGCATATATTGAATTCAATAAAGTAATGTACTTTGATATACACAAAGGTTTTTAAAATGTACAGGAATTCATTGATTTAAAACATAGTTGTCCATAAAAATAAAGATAATAATCTATATAATGTCCACCTTACAGAGATGTTATTACATAAATACTCTGTAAAATCTAAAGTGTTAGAAAAATGAATAACTGTTATTATTATAATTTAATATGTTTAGAGCCCCTCCCATGTATCAAACTAAATCCAAGTGGCATTAAATACCCTGAAAATATACATTTGTTGAATTCAATTAAAGTAAGAAGGATATAAATTATTTTACTCAAACAGAATAACTGGTCTTTTGGACTAAATCATTGTTTTCATTTATGAGGCCTAGTGAAAAAGTGGCAAGATATGCTCACTTATGATGAAATAGTGGAAAAATAATGATTGTTCTGGAACTGAATTGTTCATTACAGCTTATCTCAGCCAGGAAATGAGAAGACTAGATAACAACAGGATGTCAGTGCTGGCTGAAGCCCATTAGGCTCTGTATGATGAAGCCCTCCTTGAAGAGCACATGGTTAACATCAAATGAGTTCTGCTGCTGTTTTGCAGAATTTCTTCCTACCTACTTTTGTCCCTTGTGGCCCCATGGAACAAAGAGACCCAAAATATGGGTCTCAGCCTTCTGTTATCTTTTAAGATTTACAGGAAAGATGATAAACCTTCTCTTGTTAGTTTCCTTATTTAATTAACAAACTTTTTTCTAGTCAGAAAGTCTTTCCTTACATTTCACCTAAATCCCTCCTGCTTTGATTAAAGTGCCATTTCTTCTTGCTCAGTCACAAGTAGAAAAAGAACAATTGATTCCTATCCTCTATGTAATAACTGATATTAAAAATATTTGTTAAGCATTGACTGTGGGCCCAGGAGTCTTACAAGTTCTTGCTCAGTTTTGGCCCTTGCTGTCAGAGACATTTAGATATTTGCAGGACTAAAAATGGAAGTTATAAAATATCTTTAATCAAATTATTTCAGCTTGAACAGAACTAGAAAGCTTTCAAGGAACACAAAGACAAGCATTTGGTCATGAGTTTCCAATCCCATTTTCAGCTCTCATTCCTAATACTATCAGTTAAGAAACTGGAAGTTCCTGCCATTATATTGCAAAGAAAAGTCATCATTTTCTCAGTCACCTACCACCTTTAGATTTGACACTCTCTCTGTGAAATCAAAGGAAGCTTTCTCCTTTAGGAAGAAGGCAACTATAGGAAACTGGCTGAGTAGTTGTAAAATATTTGGTTATATTCAAGAGTATCTTCCAGAAATCATCCCTTCTCATTATAAATAATATGAGACGAACTTTTCTAATTCATTTCTAAGTGATTTTTTTAAACATTGTATCCCAGAAGAACCTAATATCACTTTTATTTTTTGCTATTATTTGCCAATCAAACACCCAAGGCAGAGAATAGAAGCTATCAGGACCAAGTAATGGCATTCATAGAAACCACAAAGATACATCCAATTTCCTGTACTACTAAGATTAGAAGAGGCATGGATCTCAGTTTCGTCATCTATAAAATGAAAGATGTCATTGAGCCAAATGAATGAAAGAATGAATTGAATGATAAAATATTTAATTAGTGCTTATTGTGGTCTTCATTTGAAAACAAAGAAATCTAGTGTCCTATTGACCCAATGTGCTTAAGAGGGGGTGGGGGGAAATACAGATTTAAAAAAATTTCCATTGGTGAAGAGTCTTATAGAAGAGGAAATGCACCGATGTTTTAGCACAATCCTTAAGATATTATCCTTTTATTCTGTCATCTGGACATAAAGTTACATGATAACTTTAATGCATATTTAAAAAGAATTGCAAGTGGTAAATAATAATTTGTAGTTTCTTATATAATCATCACTCCTTTCCCCCATCCTACTATGCTATGGAAAGGCTTATTTATTTCTAAAATTCAGAATAAAATAAAAAATATTAATGTGACTGAGGTCATAAAATGTACAAACCTTGTCAGCTTCTTTGGCAGATGCAATCTATCTATGTGGAGCATGCCAGGGAGTTTGTTTCTGGACCAATTATGTGAATGTGTAAGGGAAAGGCCATTGAGAGATTGTAGAACATATTTAGATATTTTAACTGCTTTTGGCTTTTAATTTTTTTTTTTTACTCACCAGAAATTTGTTGCAGTAAATACTCATTAATTGGCTTCATAGAAATTCAAAAAAAGAAAAAAAAATCTGCCAGCATCAGCCATGGCCTCTGTTTCATTTGTATCTTGGGGAACTTGGTGATTCTTTTGTTCATAATATCCCAGGGGAGGACATAAGATAAAGAGGAAGGCTATAGTGCCTTCTTCTCCTGTGAGACCATATGACCTCATTAAATAGGCTTCAATCTTTACTCTTTCTGTTTGCTCTTTGATGTTCCAAGTAAAAGAAGTAGAGTCCCTGATCTTGGGAGTCTTAAAGGTTCATAGAGTGAGCTACAGGACTCTAACAGTCAGAATACAGACGATCTTGCAGCAAGCACAATATCTTTCCTACAGGAGCAAAGAGCAATCTTTGGTACTCCAGATGGGTAGAAAGACTTTCACAACAGTCATGACATATTGTTTTATGAATTTAACGGGTTTCATGTTGTATAGAAACTAAGTTTTACACCTATTCCCCTAGTAACCTAGATGGAAGAGAGAGAGAGAGCATGCCTCTAGAAGTGTGAGGGGATGCTTCTATTTTATTGTGAAGGGTTTTTTGATGTGTTTTGGGGGGTCCAAAATTGATATCCCTCTGTAAAAATTAATCAACATTAAATAGTTTAATGGAAATGGGAGAATAGAGGCATCAGAGAAACTTGAGCTAATGACAGTAGAGAACTAATCCATTATCTCAGGGTACCACTTTGGAAGCTTGAGAGGAAATGTGGCATTTAACCCTAGGATAAAGAAGCTATGATACAAAGGCACGATTAGAAAACTGGTAATTTTATATATGTCTATTTACAAATTTTTACCTTGGAGTTAATGACTCAAAGTAAAATATAAAAGGGTATTTGATTTGATTATGGAAAAAGCTCACTCTTTCTTCCATACTCCAGATACAAGAAGAGAATTAGGCTATGAATACTGATGTCATTACTTCATCTATAAGAAGGCTTGTTTTCCTATAGATAGGGTATAGATCAAAAGATAATAGAATTTTCAGTGGGAGAACCTTACCTCAATGTAAAGAAAAATTTCTAATGATGAGTTACCTCCTTGATTGGATAGCTCTTTGTCAGAAACTTAGTAGAGGGATTTCCTGTTCAGGAATGCATTGGGAAAAATAACTTCTGAGTTTTCTTCTACTTCTAAGTACTCTCAGATAATATTGAGAATTGACATTTAAAAGATGGCATAAAATCAAAGTCTCTTCCTAAAGCAATTATTTAATAATCTTAAGATCTCTTTTTCTTACCACTCAGGGGTCATGTTACCCTGCTGTTTACTGACCAAAAGATTTGTGATTCAAATAATCACATCTAGACTTAGAATAGACAAAACAATAAATTAAATAGCATCTGTTCTAAGACTACAGTTGGCAAAAACCATCACTGGTACCACAATCAGTTCTCCCTTAATGAAACAGACCTTTCAACAGACCTCACTACTCTCTCTCTCTGTTGTCCTTCTTTGCAGCTCTGGGAAAAGCCTCCCTCTCCTGCCTCCCCGTACCCACTCCCAATCATTGTAGCTTTAGTACCTGGACTCCCACCCCAGCTGAATGACTTTAGTGATTGGAGTGAGAACCCCTGGCAAGGGGCTACATGGAGACTTCTCCTCTTCTGCCACTGCCTGCTGGGAGGCAGCTTAAGCAGGTAGAGTTCTTCAACTTGGCCATGGGGAATTGAAATTAAAAAAAATATGAATTTATGTAAACTAAGAGTTTGCCTTCAGAATCAAATATAAAATCATCTATTTGGTTTTTAAAACCTTTCACAATCTGACCTTTTCTTAACTTTCTAGCCTTATGCTTTATTTCTTTCCATCTATATACAATATAGCAACACGAGCTTATGTGCTATTCCTCACATGCAGCATTCCATCTCCCATGTCCATGCCTTTTCACTACCTTCTCTCTATGCCTCGAATGCTGTCTCTCCACATCTGCCTCTACTGATTACCTAGACTTTTTTCAAGATTTAGATAAAATGCCTCCTTTTGTAAGACTTGTCTCCTTTTCTCCAATGTTAATACATTTCCTTTGACATTGACTTCCAATTAGTCTGTGACTATCTTATATATCTATATATCATTGTCTACTCCCATTAGAATATGAGCTCATGAGAAGACAAGAACCATGTATTTGCCTTAGCACAGTGTCTGGAACAGAGTAAATCTTAATAAATGCTTCTTGACTGTCTAACATTCTTTCTGATTTTATCCATTCCTGCTTGCCTCCACTGATCTGTTACCTTATGCCTAAGTTGACCTTTGCTGCTCAAATTCCCCATTAAAATCTTGGAGGGATTTTGATGCTTCCATACCTGCCAAGGTTCATCATGAATACAGCTGTAGCTCAACTTTGACCATCCCTTTCATTCCATCTCCTACATAATACATAAGAAGCACCATGCAAGCTTAAAAATATTAATTTGTGAAGAAAAAGGACTTAATGAATGTGAATGTATTTGTTTATGCTTTTCTTATATGTTTCTATTTTCATTTCATGTTTGAATAACTTACGGACAGAAATAGGAAAATATTTTATTCTGATTCTCTCTACCCACACAGTGCATCAACTGACATTCAAAAGTCATTTACCTGGGATTGCCTAACATGAAATTTTTAAAAAGCAGTGAGATTGAACTCATCTATATGAGTTCTAAGGGAAAATAATCTGTTAGCAGTGATAAAAGCTTTTTCTCCAACTACTCTGTTTTGAATATCAATATAACAATTGGTGATAGAATCTAATTTTTTTAACAAAAGAGACAGAATAGTCTTTATTGTCATCCTTTTATAGAAAAGCTATTGCCCTTCACATCATCATCTTCTTCAGTTTGTAAATTGAATGAAAACAAATTAAAGATGAAACACAAAGGTCAAATTGTTTTCCATATAGACCAGGAATCAGTCAATAAACATAAGCATTATTATAGTGAACAGCAGCCCCATTATTATCTATTTAACTAATCAATCTTAATTTGCTGGACTTCCTGATTCCTTTTGTTCCAGTGGTAATTCTTTTTTTTTCCTATTCTCTTCATATAATCTACCAAGAAAATGTAGGATTTTTCCTCCTAGAAGTCCTGAGAGTAGGGCAAAACTATAAATGCATTCATTTATATCATAGTGTGATAGCATTTAGAGTCAGAACAGAACCTTTGAGATTATTCAAGATCAACTTATTTTTAAGATAACAGTTGAGATTTAGATCTGTTTTCTGATTCCCGAACCAACAACTTCTGATGCAAATGATAAATGAATGAAATATTAGAACTTCTCTAACAATCAATGATAAATCAACTTAGAGGTATCCTTGGCAGGGGAGCCAAAGGCAGGGTTTTTTTCTTTTATTTTTTTATATAAAGCTTTTCATTTTCAAAACATGCACAGATAGTTTGACAACATTGACCCTTCCATAACCTTGTCTTTCAGAGTTTTTTCCTCCTTCCCTCCACTCCCACCCCTAGATGACAAGCAATTCAATACATATTAAGCATGGTAAAATATATGTTAAATCCAATGAGTAAGAAAAAAATTGCAAGCAACAACAACAAAAGAGGGAGAATGTTATGTTGTGATCCACATTCATTTCCTACAATCCTCTCTTTGGGAATAGATGGCTCTTTTCATCACAAGACTATTGGAACTGGCATCAGTCATTTCATTGTTGGAAAGAGCTAAGTTCATCAGAACTGATCATTGAATAATATTGATATTATGATGTACAATGATCTCCTGATTCTGCTCATTTAACTTAGCATCAGTTCATATAAGTCTTTCCAGGCCTTTCTAAAATCATGCTCCTGATCATTTCTTATAGAACAATAATATTCCAATTCATTCATATACCATAACTTATTCACCCATTCTCCAACTGATGGGCATCCTCTCAGTTTTCAGCTTCTTAACACTACAAAAAGGGCTGCCACGAACGTTTTTGCATATGTGGGTCCCTTTCCTTCCTTTAAGATCTCTTTGGGATATAAGCTTAGTAGAAACACTGCTGGGTCAAAGGGTATGGACAGTTTGATAACTTTTTGAGCATAATTCCAAACTGCTCTCCAGAATGGTTGGATTCATTCACAGTTCCACCAACAATGTATTAGTATCCCAGTTTTCCCACATCCCCTCCTACATTCATCTTTGCCTTTTCCTGTCATCTTAGCCAAACAGTATTTCTTAGCCAGTACCAAATGATTTTGATGACCATTGCTTTATAATATAGTTTTAGGTCTGGCATAGCTAGGCCAACTTCATTAGCATTTTTTCATTAATTGCCTTGAAAGTCTTGACCTTTTGTACTCTCAGTTGAATTTTGTTAATATTTTTTTAGATTTGTAAAATAATTTTGGGAGTTTGATTGGTATGGCACTAAACAAGTAGATTAATTTAGGCAGTATTGTCATTTTTATTATATTCACTCAGCCTACTCATGAGCACTTGATATTTTTCCAATTGATTACGCCTGGTTTTATTTGTGTGGAAAGTGTTTTGTAGTTGTGTTCATATAATTCCTGAGTTTTCCTTGGCAGACAGATTTCCAAATATTTTATGCTATCATCAACAGTTGTTTTGAATGGAATTTCTTTTTGTATCCCTTGTGGCTCGATTTTGTTGGTAATATATAAAAATGTTGATGATTTATGGGGATTTATTTTGTATCCTGCAATTCTGCTACAGTTGTGAATTGTTTCTAATAGTTTTTAGTTGATTCTCTATGGTTCTCTAAGTATACCATCATATTATCTGCAAAGAGTGATAGTTTGGTTTCCTCATGATCTACTCTAATTCTTTTAATCCCTTTTTCTTCTCATTGCTAAAGCTAACATTAACAATACAATGTTGAATAGTAATGATGATAGTGGGCAGCCTTTTTTCACTCCTGATCTTATTGAGAATTTTTCTAGTTTTTCCCCATTATAAGAAATGGTATGATGCTTGTTGATCATTTTAAATAGATGCTACTGATCATTTTAAGGAAAATTCCATTTATTCCTATAGTCTCCAGTGTATTTAATAGGAAAGGGTGTTGGGTTTTATCAAATGCTTTTTCTGCATCTATTGAGATAATCATATGCTTTTTGTTATGGCTGTTGATATAGTTGGTTATGCTGACAGTTTTCCTAATTTTGAATGAGCCCTGCATTCCAGGTATAAATCTTACTTGGCATCATAGTGTATTATCCTGGGGATGACTTTCTCTAATCTCATTGCTAATATTTATTTAAGATTTTTGCATTAATATACATTAGGGAAATCAGTCTGTCATTTTATTCTGTTTTCACCCTATCAGCAGTTTTAGCTATCAGCACCATATCTGTGTCATTAAAAAAAATTGGTAGAATTCCTTCTTTCCCTATTTTTTCAAAAGTTTATGTAGTATTGGAATTAATTGTTCTTTGAATGTTTGGTAAAATTCACATTCAAATCCATCTGGCCCTGGTGATTTTTTTCTTAGAGAGTTGATTAATACTTTGTTCTGTTTCTTTTTCTAAAATAGGAAAATTTAAATTACTTATTTCCTCTCCTGTTAACCAGGGCAATCTACATTTTTGTAGATATTCCTCTATTTAATTTAGATTATCAAATTTATTGGCATAAAGTTGGGCAAAGTAACTAATTATTGCTCTAATTTCCTCTTCATTGGTGGAAAGTTCTCCTTTTTCATTTTTGAGGCTAAGAATTTGATTTTCCTCTTCCCTTTTTCTAATTAAGTTAACTAAAGGCTTATGTACTTTGTTGATTTTTTCATAAAACCAACTCTTAGTTTTATTTATTAATTCAATAGTTTTCTTATTTTCAATCTGATTAATCTCTCCCCTTTTGTTTTCAGAATTTCAAATTTTTTATTTTATTGAGGGTTTTTAATTTGTCCTTTTTCTAGCTTTTTTAATTGCAAACCCAATTCATTGATCTTGTCTTTCTCTATTTTATGCCACTAAGCATCTAGAGATATAAAATTTCTGCTTATAACTGAGTTAGCTGTATCCCACAAATTTTGGTATGTTGTCTCATTGCTGTCATTCTCTTGGATGAAATTATTGTTTCCATGATTTGCTGTTTCATCCATTCATTCTTTAGGATTAGATTATATAATTTCCAATTAACTTTTTTATCTATTTTGTCCTGGCCTTATATTGCATGTGATTTTTATTGCATGATGATCTGAAAAAAAATTGCATTTAGTATTTCTGAATTTCTGCATTTTATTTTAAGGTTTTGCTGCCCTAATGCATGGTCAATTTTTGTATAAATTCCATGAACCACTGAAAAAAGTAAACTCCCTTCTGTCTCCCTTCAATTTTCTGCAAAGATCTATCATATATAACTTTTCTAACATTTTGTTTACCTCCTTAACTCCTTTCTTATTATTTTGTGGTGCTGATTTACCTAGTTCTGAGAGAGCAAGGTTGAGGTCCCTCATTAGTATAGTTTTGCTGTCTATTTCTTCTTGCATCTCTCTTAACTTTTCCTCTAGGAAT
>JAJPUD010013815.1:2420-13503 GCA_023553655.1 Myrmecobius fasciatus | reverse complement strand
GTAGTATTAATATTCCTTCATTATGATAGCCTTTAGTAAACTATGGTTTCCTTCCTTATCTCTTATAATTAGATCTAAATTTGCTTTTAATCTGAGTTCAGGATTGCTAACCCCCCCCCTTTTTTTTTACTTCACCTGAAGCACAATAGATTCTGATACAGCCTTTTACTTTCACTCTGTATGTATTACTATGCTTTAAATATGTTTCTTGTAAACAACATATTGTAGGATTCTGGCTTTTAATGCAGTCTGATTTCTGCTTCTATTTTATGGGAGAGTTCATGCCATTCACATTCACAGTTAAAATAACTAATTCTGTATTTCGTGCCATCATATTTACCCTAAGTTATATGTTTCTCTTTTCTTTCTCCCTTTTCTCTTCCCCAGTATTTTGGTTTTGATGACTACCTCCCTCCATCAGTCCTCCCCCTTTAGAGCCCCTTCCCTTTTTTTACAGCTTTCCCCTAATACTTCTGTTTTCCCTTGTATTAGTCTTTTCCTTTCTTTTCCCCCTTTTCTTCTCACTTCCCTATAAGGTAAGACAAGTTTCTCTGTGAAACCAAATATATCTCATATTCTTAGAGTCAAATCTGATGAGAGTAAGATTCACACAATGCTCATACCCTTTCCTTCCTTCCTTCAATTATAATAGGGTTTCTTTGCCTCTTTGTGAGATGTAATTTCCCTTATTTCCCCTCTTTTTTTCCTCTTTTTACAGTACAATCCCCTTTCCACCTGTGGCTTCTTTTTCATATTATCGTAAGAAAATTAAATTATATCCTCATTCTCTAATTATACCCATAATAGAAATATAGTTATCAAGAGTTCTTTCATTTTTACCTTTTTATGCTTCTCTTCAATCCTGTGTTTGGTCGTCAAATCTTTCGTTCCTTTTCTTCAGAAATAGGTGAAATTCACCTATATCATTGAATGTCTATCTTCTTCCCTAAAAGATAATGCTTATTTTATCTGGATAGTTTATTTTTGGCTGTAATCCAAGTTCCTTTGCCTTTCAGACTATCAGAATGCAGGCCCTGCGATCCTTTAAAGTGGAAGCTGCTAGGTCATGGGTAATCTTAATTGTGGCTCGTTGGTATTTACATTGTTTCTTTCTGCCTGCTTGAAATATTTTTTCCTTGTTCCGATAGTTGTGAAATTCAGCCACAATATTCCTTAGGGATTTAATTTTGGGGTCTATTTAAGGAAGTTATTGGTGAATTGTTTTGATGGCTATTTTTACATCTGATTCTAAAAATTCAGGGCAGTTTGCCTTTATGATTTCCTGAAAGATAATGTCTAGATTTTTTTTTTTATTCTGGCTTTTAGGAAGTCCAATAATTCTTGATTGTCTCTCCTAGACCTATTTTCCAGGTCAATTGTTTTTCCTAGGAGATATTTCATATTTTCTTCTATTTTTTTCATTTTTTTGTTTCTGTTTGACTGATTCTTAAAGTCTTATTGAGTCACTTCCATTTGTTCTATTTTTTTAGTGTATAATTTTCTTCAGTCATCTTTTTTAAGCTCCTTTTGTAATTGATCAACTGAATTTTTTTGTTCATTGCATTCTTTTTTCCATTTCACAAGTTTTGTTTTATAGTGAATTGGTGTTTTTTTCATATCTCTTTTATAGGGCATTATATGCTTTTTCATTTCATTTCCCCATTTCTCTTCTATCTCTCTTTTAAGATACTTTATGCAATCTTTTTAATAAAAGCTTTTTATTTGCAAAACATATGCATGGATAATTTTTCAACACTGAACCTTGCAAAGCTTTCTGTTCCAATTTTTTCTCTCCTTCCCCCTACTCCCTTCCCTAGATGGCAGGTAGTCTGATACATGTTAATTATGTTAAAATATGTGGCAAATTAAATATATGTATACATATTTATACAGTTATCTTGCTATACAAGAAAAATCAAACCTACAAGAAAAAACAATCTGAGAAGGAAAATAAAATGCAAGCAAACATCAACAAAAAAGCACATAAATGCTACATTATGGTCCACACTCAGATCCCACAGGCCTCTCCCTGGGTATATATGGCTTTCTTCATCACTAAACAGTTGGAACTGATTTGAAATATCTCATTGTTTTTGTTTTGTTTTGAGGCAATTGGGGTTAAGTGACTTGCCCAATGTCACACAGCTAGGAACTGTTAAGTGTCTGAGACCAGATTTGAACTCAGGTCCTACTGAGTTCTGGGCTGGTGCTCTATACACTGCACCACCTAGCTTCCCCAAAACATCTCATTGTTGAAGAGAGCCATGTACATCAGAATTGATCATCATATAGTTTTGTTGTTGTCATGTATAATGATCTCCTGGTTCTGCTCATTTCACTTAACATCAGTTCATGTAAATCTCTCTGAAATCATCCTGCTGGTCATTTCTTTTTTTTAATTAAAGCTTTTTATTTGCAAACCATATGTATGGGTAGTTCTTCAAAATTGAGCCTTACAAAGCTTTCCATTACAAATTTCCCCCCCAAATCCCCTCCCCTCCCCTAAATGACAGGAAGTCCTCTACATATAAATTATGTTAAAATACTTGATAAGTCAAATATATGTATACACATTTCCACACTTATCTTGCTGTGCAAGAAAAATTGTATCCAGAAGGAAAAAAAAAATCTGAGAAAGGAAACCCAATGCAAGCAAACATCAATAAAGAGCATGAAAATATTATGCTGTGGTTGACATTTCATATCCCACTCTCTGGGTGTATATGGCTTTCTTCACTGAGCAATTGGAATTGGTTTGAAACATTTCATTTTTGAAGAGAGCCATGTCCATCAGAATTGATCATCATATAGTATTGTTGTTGCCGTGTATAATGATCTCCTGGTTCTGCTCATTTCGCTCAGCATCAACTCATGCAAGTGTCTCCAGGTCTCTCTGAAATCATCCTGCTGGTCCAGAACAATAATATTCCATAACATTCATATACTATAATTTATTCAGCCATTCTCCAATTGATGGGCTTCCATTCAGTTTCCAATTTCTAGCCACTACAAAAAGGGTTGCCACAAACATTCTTACACATGTGGCTCCCTTTCCCTCCTCTAAGATGTCTTTGGGATATAGGCCCAATAGAAACACTGCTGGGTCAAAGAGTATGCACAGTTTGATGACTCTTTGAGCATAGTTCCAAATTGCTCTCCAGAATGGTTGGATCCGTTCACAGTTCCACCAACAATATATCAATGTCCCAGTTTTCCCACATCCCTTCGAACATTCGTCGTTATCTTTTCCAATCATCTTAGCCAATCTGCCAGGTGTGTAGTAGTATCTCAGAGTTGTCTTAATTTGCACTTCTCTGATCAATAGTGATTTGGAGCACATTTTCATATGATTGGAAATAGTTTTAATTTCACCATGTGAAAATTGTCTGTTCATATCGTTCGACCATTTATCGATTGGAGAGTGACTTCAATCTTATAAATATGAGTCACTTCTCTATATATTTTAGAAATGAGGCCTTTATCAGAACCTTTAAATGTAAAGATGATTTCCCAATTTATTGCTTCCCTCCTAATCTTGTCTGCCTTAGTTTTGTTTGTCTAAAAACATTTTACCTTAATATAACTTCAGGATCTAAGGTCTGTTCTTCTCTCTCTCCATAAAATCTGCCTATGGTGAGAGTTTTTTTTTTGTTTTTTTTATATTCATTTTTTTAAAACTTGAGGTCTGTTCAAAGCTGCTTTAATTTGCCCTGGGGAAATTTGGCTGATTGACTTTCAGTGCTGGGCAGTCAGAGCTAGGTCCAGGGTTCTCAGTGGTTTACAATCTACCTATTATAAATGACAGATCTCCCAAAGCACTTGCCAGCAACCAGGGCAGAGTGGCCTAAGAGGATCACAGAAGCTTCCCAGGTGCTTAGAATCTACCACACTCTGAGTCCCGGCCCGGCCTCCTGCCCTGTGCCCTTGATCTGCCATTTGGGCTTGGCAGACTATCCTCCTGCCTAACTGAAACAGACCTGCTGTGAAGTTCCTCCAAGGTAATTTCTGGTAATGTGTTGTATTCCAAATATTTTAGGGTGCTTTGACTCCAGAACCAGTTCAGAGGCTTAATCTGCTATTGGTTTAAGAGAAGGTCAGAGGAGGTCACAGAGACTCATGTCTGTAACTCCACCATCTTGACCCCGCTCTCCTCACCTCAAGAGACCTATTTTATGCAATCTTCCAGGAAAGTCTTGTGAAATAGGGACCAGCTCATGTCTCCCTTTGTGGCTTCCTCTGGAAGCCTTTTTTTTTTTACCTTTAGGAACCTCAAGATTTGAGGTCTATTTTTCGTTCTCTCCATAAATGCTGTCTATGGTGAGAGTTCTTTTTGGTTTTTTATTCATTTTTAATGGTTTGAGGTGTGCTCAATGCAAAGGAGCAACAGTTGCTTTAATTTGTCCTAGAGCAGTTCTGCTGATTGATTTATGGTGTTGGGTAATGGTGGTTAGGTCCCAGTGTTCTTTTGGGGCTCTGTGGTTTACAATTTGCCTTTTGTAGCAAATCTGTCAAACCACCTGCTTGCAATCAGGACAGAGAAGTCTAAGTGGTACACAGAAGATTCCCAGGTGCGTCGAAGCTATAACACTTTGACTCCTGGACCCCAGATCTTTGCCCCAATTTCCTTGTGGTGTGATCTGGGCTCAGCAAACTGACTTCTGCCCAACTGAAACAGAACTGCTCTGAAGCTCTTCCAAGGTGACTTCTTTTGGGAATGTGTTTTATTCCAATATTTGGGGGAGCTTTGACTCCAAAAGCAGTTTAGAGGCTTAATCTGCTATTGGTTTGAGAGAAGGTCAGAAAATGTTACAGAGAGTTGTGTCTGCTCTCCACTATCTTGGCTCCACCAACAGCAGTTTTTTTTTTTTTTTTTTTTTTTTTTTTTTAACAATAGCAAGAACCTTGCTGAGGAAGGGAATCAGTCACAACATTTTCCTAGAAAATAGAGATTGGGGGTTGAGTATTGACTTTGACAAAATTTTTGGTTGATAAAGCTCTAGTAGGTCTTTATCATTTGCAAGTTCTAGTATATATTCTTATGTTTAGCATTTATGGCTCTTTATAACTCTTTCTTTTTTTTTCTTTCCAATCTTCTTAAACTGTACTCTCCACCATGTACTGCACCAACCAAATGCACTGGCTTAATAATTCCTCACTCACTGACCTCAGTCTCAAGACTTCAAGATCAGACATCCCTTATTCAAAGTATACTCTTGGTTTCCCTGACTTCCTTCAAGACTGCTTAAGTTTCACCCCTTCAAGAGGCCTTTTTCTTTCTACAGAGTATATTGTACATGACTGGTTCTTTATACCTTGTTTCCTCTTTTAGAACATAAGTTCCATGAGGGCAAGAACTGGTTTTGCTTTTTGTTAATTCCCCAGAGCTTAGCTGAGTATCTGGCCCATAGTAAGTGCTTAGTAACTGATTTTTGACTGAAAGAAATTCCTAAAAGCTCCTTGCTTAAATCTAGCTAAGGCTTATTTTTCTTCAGAGGTGAAATGGGGATGATAATGTCTGTTTACTCAGAAAGTACTTATAAGGAAGGCATTTTGTAAATCTTTAAAAGCATTATATAAATGTGAGTAATTACCAAATATGATTTAAGTTTAAAGAAAATGACCTTTTCCCAAATTATTTGAATATTTCTGATCAATGCCTCCTTAAAAGTAAAATTCCCTAGAGTTAATAAAATTCCCCATCTTTATGCACACATAAATACATAAAGATCTTAATAAAGATTAAATTAGATATGTAATAAGAATTTTTCTTATAATTAAAACTATTTTTACAGGATAATTACAAATTCAAATCAGCTAGATCTTGATTTATCAGTCAAAGAATATTAAGTACCTAAATATGTTGACACAGTGTTGAGCACTGATTATAAAAATATGAAAAAGATAGGCCATGTCCTCAGAGAGCTTGAAATTTAATAGGGCAAGGAAACACTGCAAAGGGAGCTGAAAGAAAAGGAAAGATATGTAGGTGATGAGTATGAGGAATAAATCCAAAGACAGGGTGGGAAATGAATTAGTGTAAATAATGAATTCCTTCCTACCCCCCTCCCATATATTCTGGATATTTTATATATGCCTTAAAAACTGGAAGAGGCCATAATCTGCTTACATTTCCATTAACTCCAGCATTATCCAGCACTAATAAAAGATAAATTTGTTGACTTTCCTACTAAGTCTACACATCATTGAATACACAAAATATTAATTACCATTTATGCACCTCAAAGCATTGAATTTTTCCCTTTCCCTATTAAAACACAATGCTTTTGACTTCAAAGAAATTTTTACGGAGTTGCTGAGAGCCAAAGAGAGTTATGATTCAGTGAGTTCAACAAATTAAGTAACTTGGATTAATTTTGCATATTTGTTGTGATAAATGTTATTCTAGATTTTACTGTACCAAGTATTGAACTGTCAACCTCCCATAGTGTTATTGGCCTGCGGATAGGAATAGTGAGTGTGCATATATTTTATGGGTGTTTGTCATTTTCTCCACTTTATATATGACCCATTTTCCAAAACTGTCTAAAGTTTTCACTATCAGTGATTATTCTTCTATTTGCTCCCTATTCAGCGAGGGGCTGCTGTTTCTGGCCAAGAATGCTGGAGACCCCAGTTTTAACAAAAAGGCCTTATAATTAGCTGAACCCACTGGGCAGAGTAAGCGCTGAGAGAGCCCCCTTTTTCCTATGAAAACTCTCACAACATTGCCTTGAGCAAACAGGGTACATTACAGACTTCTTTAACATTTTATTTTTGGCACCAGGACCTCCTAAACTGACTGAATTAGACTTTTTAGCTTATAAATCTTGTCTGGTTTTCATGAATATACACAAGCTTAGTGTGTTACACTGGAAATTCACATCTTTTGCCTTCCAAAGTTCTCATAGTTGGAACTGATACAGCTTCAGAGACTGTGTTGTTTTCGCTGCTTTACCTGAAGGAAAAGAGAAAAATATTTTAAGGCTCTTGAAAAAAAAGACAATTTTTTTTTCCTCCCTTTGAACTTGAAATCTTCAGAAAGCTGAGAAATAATAGAAAGAAAATATCAACAACCTATCTTAGACAAAATAATTAAAATGCAAAACATATGAATTTGTCAGAAAATAGTCATGCTCTAGGAAAAAAAAACCTTCAGATTTGTTATGATAATTGCTCTAAAATCTCAGCAGAAAAAGCCAGTGGAGCCAACTTTCTCAGAGACTTCAAACAACCCTGATAAAAGCTTGTTTTCATCCTTGATCTGAGCTAGAAGAAGATTCAGCAATTCTGTGTAAGAAGAGAAATGGACATTAAAATGAAAATTTTTTAAATGTGCAAATTGTTTCTGGATGATGGATTTTTACTTTCGAGAAGATAAGTTTGTTTACATAAGAAAATATGACTAATTTCTTTTTATGTGTATAAAAAAGATTCTGCTAAAATCAAAAGTGTAATGGCTTTTAAAAATTGTTGATTTTTTCTAGATAAAAGAAAAAAGTAGATATACTTGCTTATCTGCAAAAATTCACATTTCAGAAATATCTTTTTTTTCTGAATGCAACCTGATTAAATAAACAGTGTCAATATCTCTGATCTGTTTATCAAAATAGGTAAGCTATCTATGTGATATGATTTCAGGACTATGGGGAGATCCATGGTCCCCAGAAGACAATAACTCCAATAAAATAGATGAAGTTTAAAATTCACACACAGTTGACAAATAGACATTATTTGATTCCATTAAGCAAATGTATTAAAGATCTATTTATTGTGTTCAGTGGTAGGCCTATTTTCTTTACTTCACACCATAGCACAAATAATTTCTATCAGATCATATTTCATATCAAGCTTTGATAGGAAGGAGTCTAGCAAAGACCAATGAGGGCTATGGAAGCTCCACTCAAGAGAATGAGACAAAGATTCCAGAAGTGTCTAATCAAATCTTCCCAACTACTATTTTTCTAGGCTTTGCTTGGCTAGATCTATGTTTATTAATGTATGTTTTATTTGTTCTTTGTTCTTATTCTGTAGAGGAGAACTGTCCTTGTGGAAACTATTTGAAAAAGGCAGAATGTTAGCTTGTTTCTCCCCATAGTCTTGGAGAGATTTTTAGAACAATCAGAGATTAAATAGATGGTCCATCATCAAAAAGCTACTATATAATAGAGGCAAGACTTGAATTCCCATTTTCTTAATGTCTGGGTTACCTCAGTGGATAGAGTACTGAACTCAGTGCTAGAAAAATCTTGGTTCAGAGCTTATCTCTGCCATTTAGCTATGGAACACTGGGCAAATCACCTATGCCATCTAAGTTTCAGTTTCTTCATCGATAAAATAATGAGTTTGGATTAAATACATCTAAGTTCCCTTAAGGCATCAAAAGGATTCATAAAAATTATTAAGTTATTTAATGCTAGTATAGAAATAGGCTTTAAAGATAATTATGAATGGAGAATATTGAGACCCAGAGAGTTTAAGTGATTTCTTTGAGGTTTTACAATGAGTTAAAGAGATATAAATGTAACAGCCCAGTTTTCTTGAATCCTAGAGCACTGTTCTTTCTACTGAACCTTATTGTCTCTAATAAAAAGTCTCTATTTTCTGAGAGAACAACTATATGACTTCCAAGAAATGTGAAGCATATACTAGCCTCAGTGGAGTAAAGAACCGAGAATTTCAATATTGGCTTTGTTTTGTTTTAGAACCAATGTGAGGCAGACTTCATATATCCCTAGTAATTGCCAATGCAAACTTCTATTTTCTTCTTAATTTTTGGAAACCCTTCTGGCAATCATTAATTTCTTTTCTATGATTTTTTCATTTGAAAATTATTATTCATAGATTTTGTGAAAAGGTAGAAAAACATGTAATTTTTAAAAGTGTCTATTTTTCACTAATTGACTAAACCACAGAAGATGAATTTTATGGATCAGAAGTTAATAGTGACAGAATAATACTTATATTAGTGGTAGGGGCAAGGAATAATTTTCAACCTGTAAATATGGACAGGTGACTCTTTTGTCAGAGGCCATAATGGTTAATGGAGCTTATATTTTTTTCCGTAGGGAATTACCATTTTCTTCTTGGCTTGCATTCCAACTCTGAAATCTGAGGTATCCATCAATATACAGATCAATGTTATTTCATTTGCAAACATATCATCAAATAAGGTACACAAAAAAGGAAATTTTGATTATTACAAAAAAGAAAAGATTTTATTATTACAGAAAAGACAACAAAAACCCTATGTCATTTGTGATTCCATCTAGACCATTATTTATTGTTAATGATTAACTATAGCATATGAATATAACAGAATATTATGGTTCAGTTGTTGTTATTGACTGGTCATGTCCAACTCTTTGTGACTTCTATTTGGAGCTATTTTTTATTAAAGATTTTTATTTTCAAAACATATGCATGGATAATTTTTCAACATTGGCCCTTGAAAAACTTTGTGTTCCAAATTTCCCCTTCTTTCCTCTCACTCCCCCCTAGATGGCAAGTAATCCAATATATGTTAAACATGTTAAAATATATGTTAAATCCAATATTTAAACATATTCATACAATTATCTTGCTGCACAAGAAAAATCAAATAAAAAAGGAAAGAAATTAGAAAGAAAACAAAATGCCAGCAAACAACAACAAAAAGAATAAAAATGTTATGTTGTGATCCATCCTCAGTTTCTGCAGTTCTCTATCTGGGTGTAGATGGCTCTCTTCATCACAAGATCACTGGAGCTGGCCTCAATTATCTCATTGTTGGAAAGTCATGTTCATTAGAATTGATCATTGTATAATCCTGTTGCTTCTATGTAGAATGACCTCTTGGTTCTGCTTATTTCACTTAGCATCAGTTCATGAAAGTCTCTCCAGACCTCTCTGAAATCATCCTGCTGGTCTTTTCTTACAGAACAATAATATTCCATGCCATTCATATACCATAGTTTATTCAGCCATTCTTCAATTGATGGGCATCCATTCAGTTTCCTGTTTCTTGCCCTTACACAAAAGGCTGCCACAAACATTTTTGCACATGTGGATCCCTTTCCCTACTCTATGATGTCATTGGGATACAAGCCTAGTAGAAAGACTGCTGAATCAAAGGGTATAGACAGTTTGATAACTTTTTGAGCAGTTCCAAATTGTTCTCCAGAATGGCTGGATCCATTCTACCAATAATGTATTATTGTCCCACTTTTCCCACATCTCCTCTAACATTCATCATTATCTTTTTCTGCCATCTTAGCCAATCTGAGAGGTGTGTAGTTATATCTAAGAATTGTCTTAATTTGAATTTCTCTGATCAATAATGATTTAGAACACCTTTTCACATGATTAGAAATGGTTTCAAAATGTCTTCATCTGAAAATTGTCTGTTCATATCCTTTGACCATTTATCATTTGGAGAATGCCTTGAATTCTTATAAATTCAAGTGAATTCTCTATATATTTAAGAAATGAAGCCTTTATTAGAACTCTTAAATGTAAAACTGTTTTCTGAACTTATTACTTTCTAATTTTGTAATATTTTAGTTTTGTTTGTGCAAAAACCTTTAACTTAATATAATCAAAGTCATCTATTTGTTGTTCAATAATGAGTTCCAGTTCTTCTTTGGTCATAACTTCCTTCCTTCTCCACAGATCTGAGAGGTAAACTATCCTATGTTCTTCAACTTTGCTTATAATATTCTTCATGTCTAAATCATGAACCCATTTCAACATTATCTTGATATATAGTGTTAGGTATGGGTCAATGCCTAGTTTCTGCCACCCTAGTTTCCAATTTTCCCAACAGTTTTTGTCAAATAGTGAATTCTTATCCCAAAAGCTGGGTTCTTTGGGTTTCTCAAACACTAGATTACTATAGTCATTGACTATTTTTTCCCTGTGAACCTAACCGATTCCACTAATCAGCTACTCAATTTCTTAGCCAGTACCAAATAGTTTTGATGACTGCTAATTTATAATAGTGTTTTATGTCTGGCACAGCTAGGCCTCCTTCATTTTTTTTTTTCATTAATTCCCTTGAAGTTATTGATGTTTTGTTCTTCAAGATAAATTTTGTTGTTATTTTTTT